>VNWX01000278.1:0-25249 GCA_009869905.1 Ceratophysella communis
CATGGATTTTGTGAATTTAGCTAATACACTTTATATTCGTATTTTAGCTAAGTAAATGGGCTCGAGAGCCCTAAAAACCGGCTAGTGTTATTTTAATTACCGACTGCAGAAATTGATATTTGAATTTGACACACAAATCAGGCATTGCTACTCAGCGACGGCGGCACAACTATATTATCAGTTTTTAAAATGACTAAAGAGTAAACTCAAAAACTACAAATAAAAATCAATTCTCTGTCCGCAGCATTCAGCTTTATTAGATAAACACATTATTGCAGCGCGCGCTGTGTACCTAAGGAAGGAGTACCTATGGGATTTGGTATGCGCCGGTTTGATATTTATCAGGTAAGTACTTAATTGAGCTTCAACCTATTGTTTTTCGACTTCACAGGCCGAGATGTGGCGCTCGGAAGTAAATCGCTCTATTCGAGACTATTTCCCAGTCAATCAAATTGCATCTTCACGAGGATCAAGCATTCTTAACTACACCAACAAAGAATACTTGATTCAAGACCATGAGAGGAGCATACAGGAAATGAGTCGAGAAATTGGACCTGATGAGTTTCACATCAACAGTACAGTCACTCCAGTTCTACCTAGATCAGTAACGGTTCTTCTTAATGCCGAAACACGTGTCACAATTGCGGACTTGGTTCAAGCGGGAGGAAATCCAATTTTTGGGAAATACTTTCTTTGTCGTACGATCGTGCCACCGTTCAAGATTGTAGAGTTATCTACGGTAGTTGAAGATCCGACTTGCATCGATGCAGTTCGTTTAGCTCTATACAATTTCTTGCCGGAGTCGAATCCGGCCATGTCTCTGTCACAATTGCAACAACATTTACCAGTAGGTACAATTTTGGCGATTAAAAACCCTTGGTTCAAGCCAACGGCTGATAGAGGCTTTTCAGTCCGCTCCGACAATCCAGGAGATGTTTCTGTACTCGATCAAAGTTTTCTTGACCATACTTTTCCTGGGCTTGAATGGAACGGTGTGGTTCAAGCGAAGTATGTTTCTAGAGCGACTGCAAGTTCAGCTGGTCAAAATGCAGGTGCAATAGATCCCATCTGCCAAGAGAACATCCAATTCACAAATAAGAACTATGAAAGCGCTGTCCTGGAATATACCAAAGCAATCAATGAGATGACTTCAAAAGATCGCGTAGAACTTTTCTCGAATCGTGCAGCTGCTTACCTTAAGCTGGAAAAATTTGAGTCAGCACTTTCGGACTGCGAAGACGCACTTCTACTGGATTCAAAAATTTTGAAGGCCAAGTACCGAAAAGTTAAGGCGCTCTGGGGACTTGGGAAGTATGAAGAAGCTCATCAATTTACCATTTCGGCGATTAAACCAGCTCTAAAAGCTCGTAAATTGAGCAGCGACACGCGAGAGGAGATCGCCGCGTTGGTGAAAACGGCAAAAAGGAATTTAAGGCAGTCCAAATTCGGCGAATATGACCTGATTTCAGTTCTAGAAGCTACTGAGCGAAAGGAGCAAATAGGTAAGTTCAAACACGTTGAATTTGCTTTCAGAATAGTACTGACAAATCATTTTTAATTCACGTTAATTCACTTCACAAGCATTGCTCAGAGCGGCCAATTGAGTACAGTTGATTAAGTTAAAGGCAATGTATACTTGAATAAATCGTAACTGAAGCCTACCTTTTTCTATATTGTAAATTGACAGGAAAACTGGATTGGGCTGAATTCACTGGCAAAATTGAGGTGCAGAGTGCAGGGAGCAAAGGTCGCGGCATATTTGCGACGAAAGAGTTACAACCCGGTGAACTCATTATGGCTTCTCGGGCCTTTGCATCAGTTTTGGATGAAAGGAAGGAGCCCAGCTTTGAACTAAGATTTCAAACCAACATGAATATGGAAGACGGCAAAATATATGATATCGCTCATGATCAACTGGTAGCCCAAATTGCGAAAAAACTCGTGAATAATCCAGAAAAGGCTTCTGAGTTCTACACTCTCTTCGCTGGTCCTGAGCTGGGGGATTTCGAAATAGGGCCAGACCAAGCCTGTTCTTCAACGAACATCGACATGACAAGGATTAGGAAAATTTCGGATTATAATTCATTTTCTCATCATATCCGTGATGACCAGTCCCAATTCCTTGGAATGCCTTTTGCATTGGGCCTTTGGATTCTGCCCTCGTTCCTGAATCATTCTTGTGTGGATAACAACGCTCACTGGACCATTTACGGAGACTTCCTCCTTGTCCGTGCCAACAAGCGCATACTGTCTGGCGAAGAAATTTTAATTCCATATCAATGTCCTAGCAAACCTTCGGAGGAGCGAAGAAAATACATTTCATCTTTTCATCACTTCAAGTGTCAATGCCGCCTTTGTGTGCTCGAAGCAGAAGAATCTGAAGAAACACAATCAAACATTCAGGAAATGTTGAGCGAATTTAAAGATTATTCGATCCGCGATTATGGTCCCAGGAACTACCCTGCTGGCTTCGAAAAGAAAATAAAGAATTGTATCAAGACACTAAGGACAGCTCGACCGAATAGTGGACTCTTAAATCCAGCTCTGCTTAAACCTCTTGATATTCTTTCAAAATTTTACTTTCAGTCTATGCAGCTGAAGAAATGCCGAATCATCCTGGAAGAGCTTTATTTGATTGAGACCAATTTGAATATGACACGAACGGGTGTAGGACATGTCACCAACATCTTAGCCTGCGTTTTAATGACAGAACCTCACAATAAAGTTCTGGTCAAGTCTTGGATCAGGAAGTGGAAGGAAGCTGCAGTTCAGGTTTTCGGTACAGCCAATGTTTTGCCAGTGGTCGGCTCTGCTACATTGGGCCTAGCCACCGATTTTCGATATGACGTTCTTCCCTAAGGTAATCGTTCGCATTATAATACATACCTACATACATTTTTGAGCGAAGTTTAAGCTTTTCGTTTTATCAAAATTTGATTTTTGAACAAAGTAACCGAAATTTTTTATTTTATCAATGTTGTTGCAGGAGAAGAAATAATTATTTTAAACCTTGCTACAAACGGTGTATTCCCAGTAGCTGAAATTTCATGATTGATTCTATGTCGTAGAAGATGAGTTTAATTAAATATAGTTAGGTTAGGTTTTCCGAAACGTACGCGGAGGGGCATTTGAAAAATACTAACCTAACCTAACCCGAATTAAGAAAATTCCGACAACTGTGACCCGCCGCCACGACATGCTTTCAGCTAATGGGATTTCAGGTAATGGTCATAAGTCCTACAAACAAGCACAAAATCGTAAATTTGGTTGTTTTTATTTCGAAAACTTGGCGAAGCCGATTTTATTACTTTTTCCATCAATTTGGATTTTTTCAGGCAGCTCTACCGAATGTCTGAATAAAACGTATTTACTATAAGATTTTTTTTTACTTTGCAGTAACTTCCAAAGTAAAGTGCTGAAATTCATGACAACCTCAACTCAACCAATTGTCGCCACGAACTTCTTCAACATAATCATCATTCATCAAGTCCGATTTTTTCTAATATAATATTTTTTAAATTTATCAATTTTGGCTTGTGTATCGTAGAACATGGTGTTAAATTCAAAGCTTATGCCATTGAAATGTATCGTGACAACATGTAAAATTGAAAACATTTACTGGTTGAAATTAATTGAAAATGTTATAAATTGTCTAAGGACCATTAAGACTAGCTTTGTAAACAATGCTCGGGTAAACTATCCAAAATTGGCGGTAATACTATAAACTGATAGTAAACAACGTAAAACAGTTTTAGTGGTAATTAAATTCTAACATTTAAACAAAGTATTATGCATTTGAGGTAGATGATAATCTTAGGTTAAGAAAATCTCTATAAGATTCCACTAATCTTATATACAAACTTGTATAAGTAAATTTAGCTTCAATTTGGAGTAATATAAACATTATCTTATGATACGCACTAATCAAAACAAGATGTTAAAATGCGATTCATCAAACTAAACCGCTTGCTAAATACTTGATTAAGCTTTGGAAGAATCGTAGAAACCAGGCTCGATTATCACTTTAAATTTTTATGCACATAGGGTCCTTCATATGGATTAATGGATTGAGCCTGACTGGACGCTGTGTCTTTAAAATGGGACAGTTCTCTTGCTAAATGTCAGAAGTCAGAATATGAGAAGTAATTTTCTACGCGACAAACACTAATATGGTATCCGATTTTGAATTTAAAATGAAAATAAAGGGCAAGGGCAACCATTGGAAAAGAACAGATTTCGCATTGGCACACGGTCTAGCAAAAGATATGCACATTATTCGTGCGGGGCCACTGCCCTCTATGTTTTTTTTTATTGTTTGAATGAACAAATGAGGAAATATTATGTTCTTATTATTTTGGCAGTAAAGTCGCGTTTACGAAGAAGCTTAGCTGCTGAGAAGAGCCATTAGTGTTTTCAGGAGATGCGCTTCGCTGGAAGAATAGATGATGTAGAGTTGGTTGACCGGCGGAGAAGATCCGGACTTAGACTTTGACGTTTGCTGCATAATACTGGTCATTTGTCTCCAGAAATCTACAGGATATTCCCCGCTCTTGACCTTGAATGCTTGTATTAGGATAGCTGTCTCCTCAATGCATCGATCCAGGAACGACGATTGAGGTGGGTGCCATGTTCCATTTGCAATACCTTTTGCTCTGCGAAACATGCTAACGAGTAGGTTTCCAATGAAGTTTGGTTCTTCCTGGAAATACCAAAATTTACCAAAATTATTGGTCGTAACTGAATCGGTAACAGAGGAAATCAACTCTTCATGATAGTCATATTGGCACCTCTGCAATGGTCGCCTCCATTTTCTGCATGAGTTCAGTAGTGTTAACTTGACGCTGATCCAAATCCTCACCCAACATCTTAACTTCCAATCTTCTGACCACTGCAGACAAGTAGTTAAATTTTAGTTTCACCATTTTATCGAAAATCAATCTCAAAATTAACTTTACAATTTCCCATGTATCCCTGCATCGAGTTCATGATCTCTCGAACTCCGGATTTGACAATGGAATCCAGAACCAAGTATTCGTGTCCAAGACCAGAAAAAATTTCAAATATCACTGTTGGTCGCAGACGTGTTTCCCATGGTAAAACTTTAGTTTCATAATGATCTCGGAGCATATTCCAAATACGCTGGATTCTCTCACTGCTTTCCTCAAGTGCATCTAGCAATCGATCCGTGAGATTTGACCAGGTTTCTAACAATTCATCCGTCAATTCATCAGAGCCTTCCAAGGATGATTGAATTTGGTCCAGTAGCACTCCGAAGAATACTTTGGCCTCTGCAGATGTATATGAAAGTGCAAATCAACCATAAGCCCGAAGTCGTGAATTTTAAAAAATGGGGTATCCAAGTTTTTACCTTCCAGTGTTGCATTCAGACTTGGAAATGCTATTAATTCACTGTACAGCTGAGGTGAGTCCAGAGAGCACGTGTGAATCGAATTGAGACCATGGAAATGAGGTAATAATTTAATTTCCTTTGAATTGGGGATATTTGTATCAGCACTAGACGAATATCCGAATATAAGGATGAGACAGAGTAGAAACTGACCACTGGGCAGCAACATGTTCAACGAACCAGGATCACTATTTACCTGGAAGAATCGTGATACCACACGACCAGCTGGAATAAACCCTGGATATTGGGATGTGTTAAATATCGGACAGTACGTTGCCGGTGCTGCTCAGCGTGATTTTATATTGATTATAGACACTCGTTTCTCCATTTTTTTTTTGCATTTGCTATTGTATTTTACCATTGGACTTATAGGAATAGAGGGCATTGCTCATTTCATTCATCGGAAACGTGCTACACATAAATAGTCCTATAAATGAAGCTTTTCCTATTAAATCGGTACCTATAGGTATACACTGCTTAATCGTCTATGAATATAAGGATTATCGCAAACTCGAATTCTTGTGATAAAGCTTAAACTGTATTAGGCTCAGCTATAACTAACTCTGTATTATTCGGGTTTGTAATACTAATGTAATCTATGTATGAACAGCGCGGACTCAGATTAAGATAGTAGCAGCCACTAAATTACGGAGATGAATCTCACTTTCGATAGTTGGTGACAGTATGGCTTTATTTTTTCATCACATCCCTTACGTATGACAATTTGACCTCCGGTGACCCTTTAACTTGCCACGCTGTAAATGCTTGTATTACATAAAAGATATTCGGCTTTCAGGGATGTCTGGGGCTGAGGTCACGGAAGCTAAAAGTGTGAAAAAGAAACGCTGCCTCGTTTTTAGTGCAACTTGAAATCTTTAATTTTTATCTAGGCTGGGGGTTTCGACGGTTACAGCCAGTATGGTAAAGCTTGGCTCAATGGGCACATCAAATTCAATGAATCGTAATTTATCTTTTAAATGGAACGGTTCAGCTCGTACCTAAGAAACAATGTTTATTCGAGAATAGAGATAAAATATGCTGAAAGCTGTGTCGATGTCGGCAGTCGGTACTCCTAATCATCAAATTTTTCTGTGTTTTCTTCAGTCAATCTAAATTAGAGATTTTTATTGAAAGCCTGATAAGCTAACAAAAACAAGAATGACAGAATTGACTTCTTTTACTTCAGGTCGCCGGTAGAGGCGATCGGAGTGGACAATGAACGCATGTTTCAAATTACAGGTGTTAACTAATGTGACATAAAAAGTAGATATCATTATAAATTCGTGCAACTTGACTGGGGTAATTCATCATTTAAGGCACGCAGAACGGGTTTTTTTAAAACTCAGCCCTTTGACCGATGACCTCCTTACCTCAGCTCAAATTTAAAACTAATAAATTTTGCTTAGATCAACACGAGTACATAAACACAAAATGTAACAGTACCACCCTATGTACGTGTTTTTGAAGAGTAACAATGATTCAGATGAGTAAGCAGCGAAATGGAACACAAAGGCTAAGATACAGCAGAAGCAGATAATAATGATTAGATACGCTTATTTAGTGTATATACAAGTCTTAGTAAACTCATTTTCGTGTTTTTGTTTCACGAGTAGTCCGGGTACCTTTCTTTGCATGACGTAAAGATCAGTGAACGTATTTATGAAATCTTACAAATATTCTAGCATTCTATGCCTATGACGCCTTGATCAAATGGACATTGTCAAAAGAGATCTTAGTCTTGAGCATACATTTAATCTAACCTATGAATTAGGGTTTTCACCTGGTACTTCCTCAGCAGATAGCCGAAATGGTTTAAAAATCTAACTCCAGTTTATGAAAACAAAACTCCTGATTTTTGTTCAGCATGTCAATTAGTTAAGGTCCATTTGACGTTAAGCCTCTTCTTAACACTACATCTGTAATGTTTATTCGATTTATTGTTAACGGTGGCAGTCTCCAGCGTCCTTTCAATCATCGGTTCCTCCGCTCCTCCATTCTTCTTACATCCAGTTTAAGGAAGTCTTTAAGGAAGCAAGGGTGTGGGGACTAAAATACATCTCCAATTTAAAAAAAATTCACTAGCTACTCCTGAATATATCGGAATATTAAAAACATTATAAATACTACCTGTCTTACTGGTCCACAATACGCAATATTAGTGCGATTTCTTTCACTGGATACAAGGTACTTTAAAAATCAAACTCTTCAAGGGCTGACATCAAATTATTAACTAAAAATTCGATTTTTTTTCGACATTAAAGCCGTATAAATGCACCTTAGTAGGTTTCCTTACAAGTCTAATTCAGTTATTAAATTCAGTTATGCAAGAATGCTTTGGAGGGAATTTACACGTCGAAGATATGCTCTGCAAAACATATTCATGCAATTTGTGGCATCCAGCGCGTTAACGCGTAGCTAATTTGACTTTTGAATTTGAATTAAGTGCATTATTGTGCTAGCACTGACGAATTGAAGTCGAAACAGTTTTTTGATCGATAGCTCCTGAAACGAAAACGAGCTACCAAATTTCGTAGTTTCATTCGAAGTAGGTACCTAGTAAAGTGCCTATGCATTTCATTGGCGTGTATTTAATCCGGATACTGTATAGTTAAAATGTTAAAATTGGAGCCAAGTAGGCTTTAGGTTACCGTTTGAAGACCTTATATACTTATGGTCATTTCATTATAAAATTGCACATATTTTGACTTAATAGGTTTAATAATATGGCTGCCGAAAATGAAGCTACCGCAAAGGACTGGAGGAAGACCCCAACGGGAACCGGACATATTCAAAGAGCTGTTCATATTTTCAAAACGGGGCTTTGGAGTGACGTGAAACTCTTCGTGTCCAAAGAAAAGAAATCTTATGCGGTTCACAAGCTTATCCTTCGAGCTGGATCTAAAGTTTTCGATGATCTATTCAAGCAAGACGAGAGCAAAGAAGAATTCCAAATCGCGAATTTGGAGATCGATGAGTTTTTATACATGCTCAATGTAAGATATCTTAATCAAAGTTAATAATTAAAAGTACTGCTCGAGTATGCGGTCTGTGAATCGAGAGAACCAGGCCTATAGGATTTAGAATCATCCAGTGTTTTGTAAGAATTTTTTCCTTTGTGTAGTACCTGTATGCCGGCTGGTTTCCTGAGACTGTTAATGAAGCCTTGGGAGTGCTGAATGCTGCTTCGCAATATGAACTTGGAAATCTTGCTCAAATTTGTGCTGAAGTGCTACGGAAGTTTTTGGATGAGACTAATGCGCTCCGCATTTACCAAGCCGCTTTAAAGTTCGGAGAAGTCGATATGGCTGAATGCGCTATGAAAGTCATTTGCAGGTATATGTGTGGTAAATAATCGTATTAGACCTTGCGACCGCTGCTGTTACGTTCTCGTATTTAAAAGCAACGGTCGTACCAGTATTGTAACTTATTATTATTCATTCAATAGATTTGGAAACAAAATCATCAAATTCAAAGAGTTCTTGGAAGTCAGCAACGTGGAATTATCCAATATTTTGGCCAGAGATGACTTGCAAATACCGGACGAAGCCAAGTTGTTTGATACGATGATGGAGTGAGTAATTTTTATCAATGCATTTAAAGTAAACTAAATTTTTATAGACTACTTAATACAGAATCATTCCATTTTCCTGCTAGTTGGGGAAAAGCAGAGTGTGAGCGTCAAAATACTATTGTGACTCACAAGTATTTGCGTTCAATGCTGGAAAATATTATTCCACTCATTCGTTTTCCTCAAATGGATCCGACGGATTTTGGTCTTAAAGTCGTTCCAACGAATATTCTTCTGACGGAAGAAGTGACATCGGTTCTGGTGTATTTCGGCGTTCGTCAGAGTCAAAGGTAAAACTTGCCGGACATTTGAACCCTATTTATATAATAAAATATAAAATGCCAGATATTTTTTTTACATATTATGCGAGCCTCTACATCATACCGAATTTTCGTCCAACATTTTTATTTATATTGAATTCTACAGGAGCGCTGTTGATACTGGCGTTTTCAACTCACAGCCCAGGGCTGCGTATGTACCTAGTGGCAAAATCTATTTGATTCCAAGATTGGAGAAAGCAGCAGCAACGCGAGTAATGGATTTCAGTACTAATTCCGTCACGAAGCATACGTACATTCCTGCCATTCCTGGTTTAGAGCATTCGATCAGGTATGGCGTATGGCCGGCCACTTATTATAACCCCCTCCCCTTAACCTTTGTAAATCGAAGGCAATTGTCTGAAAATTTATGAATATCAAATTGAGTAGGTTGAAATCCAGTCGACCCATTTGGATAACCAGTATCGGAATGAATAGTGCGAGTCTCAGTGCCAATAAGAAGGATGTCAGAAGCATTGTCAAAGTCCCAGGGATGATGAGTAAGGACAACACTCACTACGAGAATGATTATTTCTACTATTGGGATCTCGGACCAGAAGAAAAGCCCTCAGCTTGTCGTAGACATGAACTCTCAGTAAAGATTGAATTGAAGGATGATGAGAAAAAAGTATTGGCTTCAAGAATCCAACTTATGGGTGGAGCCCCAATTTCTCGATTGAATCATGTCCGCTTGACCAATCCGGTGCCCATTCGTCCGGACGAGTGGTACTCAGCATCAATCACCGTTATGTCCGTAAGTCTTGTAAATAGTCAAGAACCGAATTTCACGTTTAAAAAAGTTTCTATTAAAATACAAATTTTGCAAGCAGGGCATAGTTAACGTGGACAACTATACAGCAGTGGATGGAATTGGGACTTCACTTGATAAGGTAACGTTAATTGATGGAATCAAGACGGTGGTCAAGTTTCAATTTCGAAATGATGATAATCCAAAGTACACAAGTGTTACTCAGGGGTTTATTCCAGAAATAGGATTCATGGTCGAGTGAATCCAAGTGTGCAAGTATGATTTTGCCATGATTCTCAATGAAGCTTTCAATTCCTATGCCAATTTAATTTTAAAACTAAAGGATGCATTTTCGATAGATATTGTCATTAGTGAGCTTTAGGTATGTGGAATTTGTGCTTAGGCAAGCTTTTCTTATTTAATAAATTTCCAGTAGGCGAAATGCAAAGTTTTCGTGTGAGCAAGTTTCCAATTATGTCGTGAGACCTGCCGCGTTGGGCAAAATTTTATTTCAATCGCATATACGGTAGCAACGCTGCCAGTCGTTTATGTTATGCTTATGCCGGTAACCTGAAAGCTTTACATTCTAAAACAAAGCGAAATTGACTTTTTTGTGGTTTAAGTCCTAAGGAAGTCCAAAGCCTATAAGCTCCAGTAATTTGCGACCACAGAAAATATGAGAAATATAAGGGCAATGAATATTAAGTACATTTACTGGTAATTTCACTATATCAATTTGGAATTGTAAATACAAGTTCTGGTTGAAAATAACAATACACGACCATGACGGAGTCAGATTTAAAGAGGCTGGTTGCGAATGGGAATTTAAAAAAAAGGTTACACTTTGAAGAAAATATGTTACTTTGATGGTTTGAAATACTGAACGACTAATTCTCTTCCAATGTAACAAGTAGAAAAGCCGAATATACTGCACTGATGTATCTTTTTCCAAGTATTCGTGGTTAGTCTAAATACTTTAGCCCCTCCTCGCTCTAAAACTTCCATCAGAGGAAACCTTTGATACATGTGTTGACACTTGTAGTTCTGGAATTGAAATTTGACATACGAAATTGGCAAGTGGCGAATAGAGATTCTTGAATATTAGAATATCCTTGAGTTTAAAAGCCATACAAATTGAAATATCCATTGGCACTTACTTCATAATTAGAGGCTGGGTCCTGACACCAACTAAAATGGTACGTAATAAACGAAAGGGTCGCCATCAGATGTGGTATAATGTAGAGCTTTCGGTGTACGGGAAGACTGTAACAGAGCGCCAGTGAAGCGTAGGAGAAACACAAGGTCATCTTATGGACAAAATTTCCTATCCAGAGCCACCCCATAACGACCAGATAAATTTCCGGATCTTCAATGACAATGTAGTCGTAACTGTAAAGACAAATAATTAAAACGGATTGCCGCATATGCTTCGTGAACCGAGACATTTTACAAGTATTTCTAATGCTCACCTTTGATGCATTGCGGCTTCAATGGCCTTGAACTCAGGAGTGGTATCATCAACAAAACGATCTTCCAATACCAAAACGCGCTCGTCTTCAAACCCCCAACGACGTAAAATTTCACGAGTTTGACGAAACATCATAAGATCAGCATGAAGAGAATCCCTCCGTCTTACTCTTACTAGAGCATTTCGCCGTGACCAAAACCTTGAAGAAGCAAGGATTTCCAAAGCCTTGTTCCACGTGCTACTCAAGAAGTTAACGACAGTGTGAGACCTCGGTCTCGTAACCAATGTTCGTCGTCCGGTGTTTCGCACGGCGGCGGCGGTACGATCAGGACGTTCCATTGCCTCGGCCGCTGAAAATTTCGCTATAAAGACAGGAAATGACAGAAAATGAACTTATCTTCAGTTTAATATAAATCTGAATCTTAGTTCGCTTCTGTGATTTTATTTTTAATTCCGAAAATAATGTAGATTTTGAATTACCTAACCTTAGTGTATTTTAGTTAAAACTTAAAAATTTTAAATCGCCAAATAGCGAGATTTTTAGAAAGAAAATATTTTTGCGATTTTAGAAATGCCAAACTATAACCGTACTGGCTGAGTCCACTATGTTTCATAGTTCAAATGTTCGCGCGAGGATGCCATTCTGTGGCGAACGGAGCGAGCCTGCAGCAGTAGGGCGTGTTTTAGCACTGGGCAGTGTTAACAGCAATGGCGCCTTGTGGTCATGACTAAATCGAAGATGCACTGTAAAAAGTCGGTTTTAGGTTGTAGTAGAGGTTCTGCGACAGTTGGGCGGATGGGAAATTTCCCTAGCAAAACCTAACCCTGCAGGGGCTAGACTGTACAGGCGGCGAAATCAGTGCAGACGCACGTTTTCCTAACCTAACCTTACAAATCACAGTCATGTGGATCAGTAGTACATGATGAGGCTAGATAAGGATCCGCGCAATTGTCGCCCGCCCAATTGTCGCCGGCATATTATATCATCAGAACGTTGGCTGGTGCAATAGATTCCTGTGGTATTCAGAACTTGCAGAACATTTCGGCAGGTATACTGCTGTCCACCTTTTTGGCAGTTGGAAAAGGCATGGACTTCCGCCTGGCGAGGCAAGGCACCACGTTGCCCATAAAATCTTGGAGTCAGATCAGTGAATTTCTCGTTAGTTGTAAGGTAGTCGCCTCTCGAGTCCGAATACGTAATTGTGACTGACAAACCCAGAATTTTAGGAGCAATAACGTACGCATTATAAAAATTGTCCAAAGTCTTGGAGCACACCAGGTCAGGGGTCAAAGTAGTAAAATCGAGAGCGATAGTTGCAAATGGGTGCAGCGGGTTGGGCCTGGGCCTTGCATTGTATCAAGCCAACGCATCCCAGGATAAAAACTAATAGATGCTTCATTTGTTCTTTGATTTTTTTTAAAACAACGAACTTGACTTGAGCTGAAATTAGAACCAATTTCTTTAAAACTTATAAGGTTCAATGATGTACTCAGGAATTTGTTTCGGCATTTTATACTGCGATTAAACCCATGATAGCATCCTGACTTCTCATTCTCATTATTCAAAGTCACTAAACCCTATTTGAATATTCCGTTCGACTGGCAAAATAACAAGTACGCGGAGACTGGATCGTGATTTGTTACGGTGATCTGTAGGCATAGGATTAGTCTGCAGATAATACTGGCGGCGTCAACAGGTCCAATACGACAGAAGGAGGAAGGAGCCGATAGAATCTTATTTACAGATATATTTTACTGTCCTATTATTTCCGAGGGAGGTCACAACCACAATGTACAGTGTATTAGAGAAGCGTACCACTATTCGTATTTCTACGCCCCTACTACTGACTGTGGAAGATTAAAAGTTTAAGCTAGGGAAAACCAAAAAAAAACCAAGGAAAATAGCACTTATTAATCCGACGCGGGTGTCGTTTTGAATATATGAATTAGCCATAAGTTAATAATGGTGTCTACTGTTATTAAATATGTACAAAACTCTGCATTGATTAACGTCAAGCAAGCGTCAGGTATACCTTTTGTCTAATTCTTGTAAATGACCCTTGCGAATTCGGGACGGGATGTGCATTGTGCATATGCATATGCATCCCGCACCCAGCAAACTTTCACTGTAGCAAAGAAAAACATGCCCCGAGTCCCGATCCCGATCCCGATGACCAAAAAAACTTATACGAACCCTGTTCATGTCCACTTCAAGGTCTTAGGTTGATAATCCCGTCCAGACTGCGGATACAGAGACCTGAGACTTACGCGAATCCCCAAA
Source organism: Ceratophysella communis (assembly GCA_009869905.1). NCBI lineage: Eukaryota > Metazoa > Arthropoda > Collembola > Poduromorpha > Hypogastruridae > Ceratophysella > Ceratophysella communis. Next base: position 13,790 of record VNWX01000278.1, read on the forward strand.
ACTATTAAGAAATTCTCTGATAATGATAATCTAACTATGTATCTAATCTCTAACTTCTAATTCTGTACATGTCAATTCATATTGACTAGATCCTAGATCCAACCGTATTTAGCCCTTTAGAATTTACAAAAGAATATTTCTAAAATTTTAAAACGAGAGGTAAACATACAATTACAATAGTCGTAAAATATTTGTACATCCAACATCCACGGGGCTTAAAATATATAATTTATTTCAATTCATTCGATTTCAAAAATCAAAATATTTCTAAAAAATACTAAAAATGCTCAAATCAAAACTTCACAACACTACAGCTATTCTACGCGCAGATGACTAATTCGCTCATTAAATAAAATTACAGGGTACAATATCAGCTCATGTACATAATTAAAAATTAACATGCCCCCGAAACCCCCAAAAATTACCTGGATTAAATGCATTAAAATCATATACTTACTTAAACATGAGAAATATTTCTCAAATTGTATTATTTCGTATTTCGATTCCTTTTATTTATCTTCTTTGATTCTCAATCTCAATCAATTCCGCCTGATGCTCCAGCAGCTGCAGTTGAGGCTTGTTGCGGTGTGGATTTCAGTTCTTTAATTTGCTTAATTAAATATGCTTTTTCATCATTAAATTGCTCATCTTCTGAACGATCTTCATGGAATTTACTTAGAAATTCAATTAATTTCTCTTGATTCCGTAACAGAATGTCCAAAATCGGTTTAGGTTTATTGGGATTTGCAACAAAGACCTGTAAATAAAACAATTCGCGATTATAATTTATTACTCTAAATTACATATCAAAATTCGATTATAATAAAGTATAGTTCTCACCTTGAAAACATGAAAGGCTTCAAATTGTATGTTTCTTGATTTTTCCTTTAGCATATTCATCATCAATTTTAAATTATCGGGATTTGAAATGTACCGAGTCATTACCTGGAAAATTTGAACAATATAAAGCACTTATTATTTGAGTCCAACGTATACGGCAGCAGGCAGCATCACTTTCGACAGTTTCCATATTTCAAAATTACAGGCCTAAATAATTATTTAATTATAATTAAGTATAAGTCAGCCAAGAACTCACCGTGAAATTATGTCGATCTAACAATAATTCACCCAATAATTTCAAACTCTGTCTCCTCGTAACATAATTCTCTGAATTTAATAATTTATTATATTTCTCATCAAATAAAATTTCATATTTAGCTTCAAGAAACTCGGCAACAATTAATTTATGCCTTGTTAATAGTTCTTTAAATGTTGAAAATGCATCGGAGCTGATATCAAAGGTAGATACTTCCACAAACTCAAAAAATCTAAAGAATTCTGATGAATTTAATATAATCTTCGTTAACGGTTCATATCTTGCACATTCTCTTAGCATTGTACCACAATTTAGTGCAATTTCTTGGTGGGAATAGCCTTCAATTAGGTTAAATAGGATTTCCGGTTTAGTGCAAATATATTCAACTGTAGGGGAACGGGAGCCAATATGACGACGGAGCATATTGTTAAATATTGAGGCCACATCTTTTTTATCCTGTTTAAAAATTTAAAAAAAATAATTAAATCAAGGTTAGGTGCGGCAAGCGGCAACGATTTTAACAAACTATTTACGTAATTGCGTGATCGGCGACCGTTTGAAGAGCTTACCTCGAATTCAATTCGATTTAAATTACTGATTAAATGAATTAAAATATTATTATTATAAATTTCTTGTGACAATTGAGCTACAAGAATATCACCCTCATTATTACTAATATTTGAACTAGTTGTACTCCCACCCTCACTTGTACCGAAGAGTATGCTTTTAATTGCAGTTAACTGTTTGGAAACTATCTTCTTGGGCTTTTTCTAATTTTTTCGAATCACCTTTTTCTAATAATACAACAGCTTCTTTTAATGATTTAATTATTTCTGTGGGTTGCTTTTGGGATTTGCCAAAAAGGGGCATGGCGCCTGCGACGACGTTTGCTTATTTAATTTTGTTTTACAGTGACACAGACGGATGATGGGTGACAGGACACACCTTGTTTGTTGTTAATTAGCACAACAATACATACATGCAAATTAACAAATTGACAATACGGAAGTTCACACTCATTTTTTTTATTTTTAAAAAGACCGCAAAAGTGTCCACATTCCAGAAACAGGCAGTATTTACGGTGGACATGCAAATTAACAAATTGACAATACGGAAGTTCACACTCATTTTTTTTATTTTTAAAAAGACCGCAAAAGTGTCCACATTCCAGAAACAGGCAGTATTTACGGATGGCCCGCCAGCTTTATTGACATTCATTCGCCATCATCATCGGTCAAGAAAGTTTGAATTGTAGGGTAGGTTAGGTCAGGTTAGGTATTCTAAATTATAACTGTATTTTCATAACTCAATTAATTCAGTAATTTTCAACAATAAGTTTAAGCTGCTCTAAATCATCTAAATTATTCATATGAGCTACTTCGGCTTTCTTGAGACGCTTGTAAACATTGACCACTGTTTCAGTCATGCCCTCGACGAAAAATTTTGAATCTGTTTCAAGCGCATCAATGGCTTCTGATAAAGATGCTGGCAGTCGTTCAGTGACGCCGCGAGTCAGTCGTTCTTTAGCTGATAAAGTAGCAGGGTCCACTATAATAACGAAAATTAGTAATTTAGTCCATAAAAACGCAGATAAATGTCGATAACTTTTTACACAATTTACCTTGAAGATTTTCTGAAGTTAATTTTAAACCCTTTTTGATTCCATTATGGAAACCTGCTGTCAGAATCGCAGCAAGGCCGAGATAGGGATTTGCAGTGGCGTCAAAGCATTTGATTTCAAAACGATAGTCTTTCTTGTCATTTTTCGACGATGGAGGAAAAGTTACTCGCAGAGGTGTTTCACTGAAGTAAAAATTTAGTTGATATGATATTGACATTCTTAAATATTAAATAACAGTAATATATGACTGATTACCGATTATCCACACCATATGCAATATGTACTCCAGCGAAATGGCCTTCTTGTAGTCGAGCATAAGAATTAGTACTGGCCATTGTAAACGCCGCTACTGCTCGCAAATGCTTTAGAATTCCGGCCATGAAAGATTCCTCAAGAGCGCTCAAGCCTGTTGGGACACCGTAAGTATTCGATGCAGGCCAACTGTTATCCGCAGAAGTAGTATGTATTGATATGTGACAATGGGAAGCACTGCCGGCTATATAAACGAAGAAATCACATTAAAAAGTACCTCCATACTTTATCAAAATTTAAGGGAGTTTCTTGAGGTTAGACTGGACTATACACTTACTCGAATCCATAAATACTTTCGGCGCAAAGGTAGCCTTGATCCCATATTTTGCTGCAATATTCAAAATGGTTTCCCGAGTTAGCACTACAGTATCAGCAGCTTGAAGTGGATCTTGTGGAACCGTCGAAAACTCGTACTGAAATACAAAAGGAATTTAATACACAAATTAAAACGCTTTAGTATAAATAAAGATCATTAAGCTCACCTGACCAGGTGCACTCTCTTTGTGGAACTGAATGACCCCGATTTTTTGGGCTTCAAGACCGGCAGCAATTTCGTCCATCATCTGAGCCACCTTGACATTTGAAAACGCAGCAGTGTGCATATACGCCATTTTATCGACAGGCGTTATGGGATCTGTGCTCGATAGAAAAATGACTTCCGTCTCGAATCCAACCAGGAATGAAATACCGCTTTCCGCCGCTTGTCTGTGATTAAAAATCGTTTTAACGGATGGCCTTATATTTGAAGTTTAATCAAGCCCCTGGTCGTAGTTACCTCATAATGCGCCTTAAACAAGTTCGTGGACAGAAGTCCAGTTCCCTTCCGATCCGCCCTGGAATGTCCATTTTTGCCTGTAGGGTTCCATGGCAAATAGCATGGGCTCCGGGTTCATAGGGCTTTCGGAGTGTTTCTCGATCGGGTACCAATACGAATTCTCCCACGGCACGGCACTCAGAAATGGGTATGTGGACGCCAATTCTTCGACCAGCACATCGGCAAACATTGGCAGTGTCGCGTTCACGCTGGCCATGCACAAACCGCGCGGTGGGTCGTCCGGCTCAGGATTTGTCGACACAAGTTCCAAAAACTTTTTAATTGGCATTATCCGTGCACGGATGATATTTGAGTAATCCACGAGTATCAAACGCACATAGCGTATGCCAGCCTGCTCCAGATCTCCAAAGTCATCCATTTTTAACTGATGATGCCTTACGTAAAAATTCAGAACAAAAACAAATTATTTGAAATTTTCCATAACAAATAACATGAAGTCATATGGAATGCTGTAGGAATAAAATAGCAAATTAAATGACTGGATACCTTAATTAAATGTGTCTGCGGTTGCGCTTATCCCGTGCACGTATGTGTTCGATTTCCAGACAATTTCTATTTATAAAATTCACACCCGGAGTATCATGGGAGTATTTTTAACTTTTTTCAACAAAATGTTTTTACTATCGGACTTCTGAAGGCTGAATTTCAGTGTATTAGTTCAGTCAAATGCGTGCAAGAAGATAAGACCTTCAGAAGTTCATTCAGAATGCATCTTGTTTCTAAGTAAACCGGTTTTTCTTTGTATAGGATATACTAATGAAATGAAGCATAGAGAAATTAATGATAGAAAATATTTTCCTATAATTATATATACAAGATTATTGCGGTCGTTTTACTGTAAAAGTATAAATGCACCGGATATTCAGCTAAAACAACACTGAAATTGAACTCCATATATAGTTATAATACCTATAAAATTTATTTATATGAGCATAGCATGACGGGGGTACAGAGGGATAGGAGGTACATAGAAACCACAATGATTCATATTTCACACAACGCCAGATCAAGATTAGATACAATGAATATAGAACAATGCGTCTAGTACACGTTTAGTACAATACAGTCATCTACTAAATATGTCGATAAAAATAACCGCATAGTGCATATGGTGCTTCATCTAGAAGTACAAGGAATTTCGGTCCACTATTGGATAATTTATTCCTATATAGCATGAAAAATATTTCGATCTTAAAAACCAACCTAACCTATGTTTAAATTTTAAAATCAAGATATTATAATAACACACAGCGAGAGGAATTACAGCTCAGACATCCGTGGGGTCCAATTATTTTATGATTTATGTATACGGCAAAATAATTATAGTTATGAAATTGGGGAAGCTTAAGGCTGTATTACGACACGTAAATTGTATCTAAAATTGAGAATGTTCCTTTATTCTTCAACCTGAGAATTTTGTGTTTATTATGTCAGCGCTAACAACAGGGTCTCACATTTGGTCATCAAAATTTAAATTTAAATTCCCTATCAGCATCATCAATATCAATTATGTATTTCAATTTTTAAATTAGGTAAACTTGTCGATTGTTTAGGACAATAGTGTGAAAAAGTCGTGTTGGTTCCGTAAGAATAAGATGATTAGCCGTACCCTCTGTTGTCATCCTGCTGCATTAGTGACAATTACGAATTGAAAATCAGATCAATGACGTTGGACACTTACCTTATTCTAGAAGCTAAATTCATCGTAATTTGACTGTCATTAAATACGGCTTGTTTTGTTCGATTTTATATACGTATTTTTTATCTCTATTTGGATTCGGATCGCCCTTCCCATATATTTTTACTTTGCAGACGTGAGTGTTTACAGTTGAAAATATACGGCATCTTTGGCATTTTTTGAAATTAGCTTTAGAAATCAAAACCCACTACCCACACCCGGGATGCGTTGATGTCCACGTATTTCAAAAATAACAGGCTGTGGTTTACGCTTACTCCGCAAATGTTCGTGTGTTTTGTGCTGAGGTACAGAGCGTGGAAAAGCAGAGCGCAAGCGGCGTCGTCGTCGTCGTCGGCTCTTCTCCCTCAAAGACTCAAAGCCAAGCGTCACTCCGGCATTTCTTCCGCTCGTAAACAAGAAAGGACTTTGACTTGACCTCAACTTGTCCCACACTTGACACTTGGCAGTCGAGAGACGGAAGCAGAGTTGCAGCACAGTGCCCCACACAGTTGAAGAGGTAAGGTTTGGGCACTCGTTGACCTCATTTAACTCTCGTATTACGTCTTTTTTGGGTGCTAGATTCCCTCGCAAGTTCGGGTATATTTGCTGTGTAATATTATTCCAATGTAAACAGCATTACCACGACCACTGACGTATCTCCAACCACTGACCAGGTCAGGGTATGCAATAAAATGTGCAGGGTGTCTCACGTGTTGGTCATGCTAATGGCTAGCACTACTGGACACTGATATATCACACGCTGCACGCACGCACAACGTACAACGTAACCAGTATTTATTCTGGCTAGTGCTAGTACATTTGATATTTTGTATTATTTGTTATTTTTGTTGAATGACGCGTTGTGCGGTTTGCGGTGTGTGCGGAAGCTTGTCAATTCACAACTGTGATTGCGACTTGTCATTTGAGACTTACCAATCACCTGATGGTTTGCTTGCGTGGAAAGGAAACTGGAAACTCTACTTATTTAGATGTATATTTGACGTTGACATTTAATCATTTAAAACGGTTGACGGTCAATGGGTGCTGGCTGGATCAGTTGTCATTGGAAGACGAATGATTTAAGATACGTACTTAACCGTATTGACGTTAAGATTCAGATCAGAGCACAGAGACGAGACGAGACGTATATACAAATTCATTGCCTAATTGATAACCAAAACTGGTTACCCATAGCCGGAGATCATATGTATTTCTTCTGATCATATGAAATATGAAATGCAATTAATTATAGGTACATCTCTTTTCTTGGAGAATATGAATTCTTTTGATATATGTGCTATGTGCACGTGTAAGGTGTAAACATCATCGTTCATCGGGTTTCTTACTATTTTGTGCGTGTTCGCTTTTTCATTTTGATTTCGGCTTCTGTTCACGAAACAAATAAGCGAACATTCCTCACCCAACACTAATAGACTTATTTAGCTAATCTAAAGGCCTAAATGTAAACTAATAAATCCTGCAAGCACGAAATTTTAAGGTCAGTGATTTAAATTATATTTACTTTTTGCAGATAAATGTCAGGGAATCCCGTTTTTAACATGTCTGAGATTGAAGAAGGTGAGGGCGTGACAGTCCTCTCCGACGCTGAGGAGACTGAGACGGACAAAAACATGGTTGAGCTGTCATCTGATGATGAAGGAGCAGCAACACAGGTTGTTGGTGATGGGACCGCAGAAGTCAAGTCAGAGACTGGAGAAGGCTCAAGCAACCCACCCGCAGTCGATGCCAACGGAGAGACTCAAGTGGTGAATGGAAATGGAACGAACGGGACTGCGGATGGAGCTGAATCTATGGAAGTTGATCCCAACAAACCACCGTCCCCAGCTCCTTTTGATGTTCAATGGCGTAACACTCATCCGCTCACCACGGACAAATTGGGATTCGCTTTGGAAAACAAGCGGCTCTTTCATGATGCCGTATTTTTGGTTGGAGATGACAAGGAGGAAGTCACTGGACACAAGGCTATTTTGGCTATTTGTTCTCCAGTCTTTGAGGAATTGTTCTTTGGAGCTTCAGCTGACAGTGAGCCGAAGGCTGAAGAAGTCTATGCTTTCCAGGATCAGGAGCCCAGTGCTTTTCGGGCTATGCTGAAGGTAAATCATGTTTCGATGCAGAAATTTTATATGCGATCCTGTAGACAGGAAACGAGTCCCGTCATCCAACTCACCTGAAATTGAAATCGTATCTTGAATTCTAAATGCATTTTTTCTAGTTTCTTTACACGAACCACTTCGATGTGAGCCTTTGGAATGCTATTGGAGTCATGCGAGCAGCACGAGCCTTCGAGGTTCCCGAGCTGTTGGCTCGTACCGGAGAATTTCTCAAGCGGAATTTGACGGAGAAGAATGCTATTACATTCTATCAGGCTGCTCAGCTCTTTCAGGAAAAGATTTTGGAAGAGAGCTCCTATGAATTCCTGCTCAAGTGAGTTTCAAGGTTTCACTAATGCAATCACTGATCTGATAAATCTTGACTGACATTTGTCTCTTTCTTTATTCCAGCAACTTTTGGGCCGTGGCTAAAACTGACGACTTCCTTAACATTACGTACAGTAATCTGTGCAAGTTTTTGGATCAAGATGAAATTAACATTTCGGAATTGGACTTTTTCAATGCTGTTTTGCGGTATGAATTTAAGTTTATTTTGTCGTTTTGTGTAGAAAAAACGCATAGATATGCTTATTCTTTTTTTTGTCTTTGATTATAGTTGGGCTCAACATGAATGTGAGCGCCAAGACATGAAGGATACTTCTGAGAACTTGCGTCTTGTTCTTCATGACGCTTTGACCTTGGTACGATTCCCATTGATGACTCCAAAGGAGTTTGCACTCCAAGTCGTGCCAAAGTTCATTTTGACACCCATCGAAGTCATTACTATCTTTCAACACTTGTCTGTTGAATTGGAAGAACGGTAAGTGTTTTATAGAAGAAAATTCATTTAATCTGGAAAATGTGATTTGTAATTTGCTTTTATCGTAATATTTTAGTGATGGACTTCCGGAAGTCTTTTGCAAGAGCGAGTCTCGTAAGAAGATTCGTCAGTCTAACCCAAATCTGTTGGTCCAGAATCTTAAGTCAACTCGACTTCGTGTCCGTGTCCGCCCTTGTGACCGTTTCATTGCACCCAAGACCCCTGCTCCACCAGTAGCTACGCCATCTCCAACTCAGAACTCCCGCAAACGCGGTGCACACTACTAAACAAACTGTTTGACTTGACCTGATCTGACCCTAAAGGTATCAACTTCTGAAAAACTATAATTCTGTTCCATATTTAGAGATACCTATAGGTAGGAAATTGGATAATTTGACATTGGACATACCGTTAGGTTGGGCATGAAACATTTTTCTCTTCTTAATTGAATATTGACCTGACAAGTTACAAATAATAGGCTCCTTTCATTAGCGTATTTTATACTTTATAAGGTCAACTGAATTTACTATTTACTTAATTAACTTGCCTTTGTTTTTGAGTTTCAAATAAAAAAATATTTAAATGAACTTTAAGCTAACGAGTAGTGTTGTATGTTATGGGAAAGTAACACATGTACCTCCTCAATAAAATTCCTGTATGTATTCCTATTAGGGAAAGAGTGAACGGAACTCTGCTGCTAATTTTAATGTACTTCTGACATCTGATGACTCCAGTTAAGTCTTTAAAATTAACTTTAATCAAGTAGCTAGAGAGTGTCTGATGTATTTAATAGATTCACTATAATTACTCCCTATTTATATTCTCTGACTGGGTTATTCGTTCTTTTTGTATTTTGATGTTTGATAGTTATCAGGTTTAATAAAAGTTCATTTTCAGAAGTATTTTGGTGAATTGCGAGTACAAAATTCATATTTAATCAAAAAAGTTAAACTATAAAGATGCATAGATTTTAGCCTACTAAATATTTTCTGCCGTAGAATACAACTTTTTTCTCGAATGTTGGGCTGATTATTCGTGTGTTTTGAGTGTAGAATGGGTTCATTGAGTACTAAAATCATAAGCAAATATTCAATTTTAGACAACTAATCTTAAGCTTGGGAATTTACAAATCGGGAACATTTTAAATGTAATACAGATACCTTGATATACATCTCGAACATTTCCAAGAAAAAGCTCTTGATTCCATCATCATTCTTGATGTCATGAAGCATGACAAAACGGATTTGAGACCCAGTGACGAATGCAGACACGAACCAATCGTTAAACTTGTCCACTACTTTTAAATACATGTTATTCGTCTTCCAGACATGCTCGTCAATGAGGTCAAGAGCTGCATGGGCAATGAATTGATTCAAGTAGCTGTGGTCTTCTTTCTGTAAAATACATTTAGAAAATTTTATTTATTTAAGCCAAGCAAACGCACTAGGATAAATTTGCATAAACGTTGCGAATTAATTTACGTTTCATTTATTTTGTAGCAGATTTAAGTTTAAAATGGTAGACTGAAAATAAAATGGAGAATATGTAACGCGGGAAGTAAGCCACGCCCCTTTCACCATTAATTTCAATGCTAAAATCTGAATTTGAAAGCTTTGAAAAACAGTAGTCTTTGACCTTTGCTTCTTTAGCTGGCGGTGAAAACTCGATTTCGAAGAGTGGATTGTCATGATGTCCAACAATAACAAAGTAGTAATTTCCGGGAGTGGACATTCTGAGTTTTGATGTCCACCACAGCTGACAGAAGTTTTACAGACAACAGAATAGAAGAAGAAGAAGAGTCAAAAGTCGATACATCATCATCATCAGTTTGAAAATGTGGGCGCGTTTTTGTAGATTGAAATAGGGTGCTGCCTTACGCGTGAATTCGAGTCTTGCCACCATGCATGCTGGCGCCTTAAAAAATAATTCTTCTGATCTAAACGGCACCTTCTTGGTATCTTTTCTAGCCAAATTCTAAATGATAATTATATACTATTATTCGGGTTTGCATACCATCGGTGCAATATCCTACCTGTAATGTTCATAGGTTTCAATTTGCATTTTGTCAAAGCGAAATATGATTTAAATCGTTGGATTTACAAATTCGTTAGCTAATTGTATTGGCTTTAGATTTTGGCTTTTCCAACAAGGATACAACGAATTTCGAAATTCCTGAATACAATGATTGCGATACACCACGGTTAAAGTAAACTATTTGAACGAATTGTCGCCACCCAGCGGAAACTCCCGTGTTATCTCGCATTGCCGACTCTATGAGGCATAACAAACTCCATTGTCGCACCCTAATTGTCACTGTCACCTCCCATTGCCATGCTTCATCTTAGAAGTATATTTTCGGCTTTCAAATTTACAGAATTTCGGAGGCGACGAAAATAGGAGACAACGCTGAAGAGAATCCGATGGGAACAACAATCGGTTGAAATTATATGCTCCAACTACACTACTAAACTACATATCTCACGGAGGGTCAATTTATTCTTTTTATTTCTATGAATGCATTTTAATTTGCAATTACGTAATAAACGTTTATGGTAAATGTTACAAAAAATGGTTAACGTACTACACGGTTATCAATTTAATCGATTATAAATTCACAAAATTTTCAAACATCTCCTTTGTACGGCAAATTTGGCTACATAATAGGTACCTATCTTTAATTATTTGTTCACTAATGCATTGCATGTATGTATATTAAGATTTCGCGTGGTTGGTAATTTTTTTAATTGAAATATGTTTCAATTAAATAATTAGTGAAATATTGTTAGGTATGTCAGGTATCGTATCGGTATCGCAGGCGTGGGTCCAGGAATTCTGAAGGGAGGGGCCGATAAATAAAAACCTCGAGATATCTAGTGTAAATTTATTCCGTTAAAACTGTACCTCAGTGATTTATAATGTAATTTGATTTTTAGTTGTTTGCCGAGGAGTGCTAGAGTTGAAATTTAAAACCGAAAAAGTGTGAATTC
>VNWX01000279.1:0-25218 GCA_009869905.1 Ceratophysella communis
AAAGAATTCAAGAAGAAAGTTTTCAATCTGCTTATTGAGCAAAGATCTAATCTATGGTTTAATTTGTAGTCGAATACATTATTCTTGAGTATAAATATTTAAGTCTATGTTGTTACTAGGGGGAGACCAGCGATCACATGATTGTTGTATATCTAGGATAAACAACTGAATAAATTCAAATTCAAATTCAAATTCAAGTAACTTAGCTGAATTCCTTGACCCTAAATTAGAATAATACGTAGAATTGAAACGCAAACTAATCTGAGTGGTGCTTGTGATCCTTGTTATCCAGTTCAGGATCACTGTAGTCCTCTTCCTCCAGTCCATCAGGGTTGAGCAAATTAAAGTTGAGAATAATAACAAGGAAAACAATCAATATAATTAGTTCAGCAGCAGTAATACAAACTGGATACACCCAGGCCCATTCAGCTTTGACCCTCAACCGAGTTTCAAATCTTGCAACAATATATTTAGGGTCAAATGAGGCGTTGACACTGCTTAGGCTGACGTCCCAAAGGGCGCACTGATACCATCCTCGGTGGTCCAGGGTAGCAGAATTTATGATTAGCTTTGTCAGCGTTGGTGTTTCAGTGTATGTGAACTGTGTTTTATTGAGCTGGTCTGAGTTTGGGTCAATGTAGACGTCAAGGATTCGCCAGATGACTTTATAACGCGTTGTATTTCCACCACGGCTGATTTCACAGAAGAGGTCAACACTTTTTCCTTCCATGACAGAAGTACTGTTGTAGCCTTTGTCAAATTTTCGGCTTATTTTTATTGGTATTTCCTCCTCAAGCAAGCTGCGAATTAAATAAAAACAAACTATCAAAATTTACCTAGTGCAATAGACTGCATAGAATTATTTCGGTTTGCTACTCACCCGTCCCGAATACTTGGTAGTTGTACCCACGTTTCATTATCGACACCTTTCTTTGTAGCAAATGCCGTTGAACAGCAAAATAAGAGAAATATTGCGAATATCTTCATGATCGTTGGCTGTAATATTTTCAAAATGCAGGCGGTAGACTCACAAAAACAAAAAAATCTTATTAAAAAGTTTTTTAAAGCCTTATTGTTATTGTACTGTTATTGCAAAGCAAAAAGTTACAACTCTTTTTACTACTGCAGTAAATTTTCATCCCAATATTTGTCAGGATTGACAGCTCACACATTGAAAAACCATTGTGAGTTACTAATCACTTCAAATGACGTTAAATCATGGAGATAAGATAACGGAAGAACAGCGTCGTATCCAAGTAACATTGACAGGAAAGGCTGTTTATAGTTATCTAACGTATTACTTTTCAGTCTACGCCTGAAACAGTTGTGCGTGTGTTGCGTTTGTTGCCCCATCATCACAATAGAACTGGTGAAATCGAGCTCTGTCAGAATTACGGCATGTTCAGTAGCGTTTCTTATTGCATATAAATAATTACAGAATTTTTTCCAACCTACCCAGGCGCACATCCTAGGATACGGTTTACCAATTGAATAAGTCACTAGTTTTATCAATTGGTTTCTATACACTTAAATTAGGTAATGTTATGGAAACTCTACAGAGTTTCCTCGCAGAAAACAAAAAAATAGCATTTGAATTTCAGTAAGACGATATTATTGACTTTGCGGAAGGCATTTAAAGCACTGAAAATTTTCCGTTAACAGATTGAAACACGTATTTACTTAATTAAAGGCTTAAAGGGGTTTTTCCTGCATACTGGAAGGCTGTGAATTCCCGATAAAATTAATTTAATGTTGTTTTGTCAGCAACACATGGTTATTTAAATAGCATACAAGTCGGTAGTGACGCACGATTATACGATAGATTCGGAAGTGCTAAGTAGTATTAAATATGCATTTCATTTGGAATTTTCTTCAATCTTGACAAAATACTGTAATAAATGAATATAAATCAAACGTTTTATAACAGTATTAAATGAATCTATGGTTCGCGTCTTTATTGTGTCTTTTCTCAAAGAATTTTCGTCACATGATACTAATTTAAATTTACCATAAATAATAAAGTTTAGGAATATGTATGAAGGTCAGTCTTGCTTGAGTATCGGTGAATGACTACATCCATGCTGATTAGCCATAGATATGACCATGGTTTTCACCATGGCTTCCACCATAGTGTCCACCATGGTGTCCATCATAGTGTCCACCATGCTGTGCACCATAGTTTCCATTATGGTTGCCACCGTAGCTCCCGCTATAGTGTCCGCCATAGTTGCCACCATGGTTTCCTTCATAGTAGTTGCCATCGTAGTTTCTACTATAGTGTCCGTCATGATGGTTTCCACCATAGCTTACGGCATAACCGGTGTAGCTCTTGCCATACGCGACTGATTTATAAGCCCGTCCGCCGTATTGTGGGTAGCCATAGCCGTAAGGACCATGTGGTCCGAAATGAAGATCGCGGGGTGCGTATAATGCAGGTAACTTGTGCTCCAGACCTACATATTTCTTCTGATATTTTTGCACTGGATAAATCGGCGTGTAGTCCGGGTACCCATGAGGGTCTACTAGCAGCGGTGCGTCCCTCTTCTCAATTTTCTTTGAATGAGATATCGCCACATAGACGAAAAGAGTAACCATTACCTGAAAACCGATTAAATTATTCAATTAAGAATTAACTTCAGAAATAATAGGCGAAAACTGCAGGCAGTTTTGATGTAAAAAATAAGAAAAATGCTTACAAAAAATTTGGCCATTTCGATATTTAACTCCGACAAAACCAGTCCTGCAGCTTCCTTCTTCTTGTACTGATGCTAACTGAATGCCGAGCTGTGTGACTGAATATTGATCTGTTGACAAGTCCAGGTTTATATACAAATATAAATTTGTCACAATCACAAAGATCTTGCTGCCTTTGAATTTTGAGCCTTACAATTAGTACATTAAATGAAAGTCCAAGAGCTATTGTCTTGCCCACAGCATTGGTTATGAAGAGAATATGAAAGATTGAGATTCCTGTCAGCAAATAATTACAAATTTGTGCGACCCTGGTCGGTCCGAGACAAGCGACAGCCTTTAAATTCGCAAATCTCTTAAAGTCGGACACAGGCTCTGTTACATAATAAAATTGACTTCAAGTCAAGTTCGTACATTATGCATTGTGATCTTCACATCAGATTCTCTTCAAAATTACATAATTTGGCTGGGTATAATGTCTGGCGTTCATCCCTAACTTGTTCAGAGATAGCACACTAGGTTTGCTGCTATAATTTCACTACAAGAAAATAACTTCCACATTGTTTTGTAAGGACTAATTCAGAAGGTAAATAATTAAATGCGTAACTTACTTTGAAGGAAATGAGAAATGCATGTCTTGTGGGCAGTGCTGCCTGGCTAGTCTTACACTCATGAAGAATCACAATGCATTAACAATTGTTCATGTGCATGTGTGCAGATGTTGGAACGAGTCATTAGCACAACTTAAGAATTATTTCAAGTTAAGGTTTAAGGTTTCTGGCCAACAAAGCGTGGCTTAAGTCTTTATTACATATCGTATATTGTATTCTTGAGTAAAGGTGACAGAAATCGATAGCTGATTTTTACTTTTGGCTGTTGATAGCAAGGGAAAACAACCTTCTGTCAATCTATGTATGATGTCTTAGATTCGCAAATTTTTTTTTAGCTTGTGTTATTTGCAGCTAACAAAATAATAATTTTTAATGATATCTTGGCTTGCCATTTGCCATCTGAATATATGAATTATGTGCCATTCGGACTTAAAAACAACTTAGGGAGGTATATAAGGCTGACTTGTGTCCACAGATCAATATTCACTCATCATCCACTATTCAGTTTGCATCAAACAAGAACAGAGAAGCTCCGAACGAGTATATCCAGAAATTACCGAAGTCGAAAATGGCCAAACTGCTTGTAAGTACTGAGCTATTTCTATACCTCTTAAATATCATAAAATATATCCAGGCAATATAACATTTAATATTATTTTCAGATCATTTTCGCCCTTTTTGCCTGCCTGGCGACTGTTGTACTAGCAAAAAGCGTTGAGAAGCGAGATGCAGAAATCGTGCATAACTACATTCCGACTTTTCCGGTGAATAAATATCCGAAGAAGTATGTCGGCCTGGAACATAAGTTTCCTGCTCTCTATGCGCCCCGTCATCTTGGGTTCGGTCCTCACGGCGCCTATGGCTTTGGCTACAAACAATATGGCGGACTAGCTTATCCTGGATTTGCATATGGCGAGGGCTTCATCGGCTATCCCGGAAACCATCATGGCGGAATCTATGGCTAAACGTCTTAGCTTTTAGACAGCTTTAATCTCTCAACTAAACTGACATTCAAAAATTTTATTTATTACTTGATTTAGCCCAAAATATACATTTATTCAAACAATTGATCTCTCCAATTAGATTAGCTCAAATAAATAACATTAACACTTCGTGCTTTAAATGCCGCTTATTTGAATCTACTTTGTTTATTTATTGAAGATCACAGCTGTATAAATATTTAATACTACAGTACAGTTCGTTTTACATTTTGGTATGGACTTGAATCAGCTAAAATAGTTAGACTAGACTAGACTGCAGATCTTGAATATCCAATGCTCGTGTCACTATCAGTTTCGTCTATATCCGTATCGTATACTTTAAAACGATAGTCTCCTTTCGGCCGGACCTCTTTCGGCGGTTTTCGTGATGGCAAACGCTTGATAGCAACAATTGTTATTGTTATCGTAGTTACAATCGCCAAGGCAGAAACCGCAATAATGAGTTTTAAGTAGAATCGGTTATTTTCGTCTTCAATCTCTTCTTCAGTCTCCGTCGTCGTAAGAGTGGTCAACTCGATCTTGCCGTCAGCAACCATTTCCTGATACTGTTCTTTTTTACCAGCCTGGACGTGTTTTGCAAATTCCTGATTTAGAGCCACGTTTTCCAGATGATGCCTTTGATGAAATTCTTTTTTCACCCAAACTGACAAGTCCGGACTGTCCGAGCGGCGAAGACCGATTTCCACTAAATCCTCAGCCTAAAAATTAATAAGCAGGCCTAATTGTAATGTCCACGAAAATACTGAATTTCTCAACTTATAAAAACACTTACATATGAGCTTCGGTCGAGCATATCACCAGTTTGCTTCATCATGATTTCTTCATTCCAAATTCGCAGCATAGAATTACAGTCGAACATGGTAGTCGAGACAGAGTTACCAACAAGTGGGCATTTCATTAGATATCGCGATGTCCCAGGGCTCAAGGTGTTGATGGCCAGAAAGTTGCAAAGCTTGTAGCACTTTTCATATTCCAAGCGTCCGGCCAGCTTTTCCAAAAACGATGGGTTTATCGCCGGAATAACGTCGTAGTCTTGCTCAAGCACACTGACTCCTGTGCTGCTTGATATACCAAAGCTCAGAAGTAAAATACAGATTAGGAGTTTCGCCATTATAAAGCGCAGCAGGCAACGTTAAACCAAAATTAATTTCAATATAATATGGTGACTTCAAATCCTAATCAATTTTCAGATTCTTGAAAAGCTTTGTTTGTTTTTATTGTGAGCACGATTGCTTCCATGACAAATAATTTGCGGTGAATTGGTAGCTTAAAGTTTTTTTTCAATTTTTTTCGCAATTTTAATTTTATTAATGAAACAAGATATTTCCATGATACATATACATAGTGGTTTTCTTGCAGTTTTTCTACTGCTTACGACACGTATTAGGAAGGTTTAACTTTCCAAAAATAATTGTACTGTACTACTACACCGAGGTTGAATTTAAATTTTCACTTTCAGCTTCCTCCTGGCGTTGGCCTTTGTATATATGAATCTGGACCTTGGGACTGTATTGAAGCTGTCGTAGTCGTTGGGGCGGCGGATTCCGTTCAGACATACACTGTCGGACAGCTGCAATGACGACCATAATCGTACTGAGAAAGCATAATACCGAAGCAATCAGGAGCACAATTCCCCATTTGAAGTTTCTGTTATGAATTCTCAATGCTTCTTTATTATTCGGAGCAGTTGTGGTCGTAGTGCGGTCAAGTACGACTTCTTGATCGGCTCTGTCTCTGATACCTTTGAATTTATGTATCGAGGCTTTATGTCCTGAGTGAAGCCTTTGGTGAAATTCTTTTTTGGCCCAAATGGACAGATCTGGACGATTGGAGCGTCGGAGACCGATTTCAAGTAAATCTTCAGCCTAAAATAATACAATATATTTTTTACTGAATGTTGCGATATGCGATACTTTAAATATTTCAATTCAATTGGCACAAATTACTACGGTCAGGCTTACGTATGAGCTCCTTTCCAGCAATTCTCCGGTCTGGTTTGTCATCATATCCGCGTTCCATTTCAAGAGCAATGTACCGCAGTCGTACGAATTCCCATTCCCATAGCCCGATTTTCCAATTAAAGAGCAATTCAGTTCGCCGTAGTATCGCTCTGTTCTAACAGAGTTTAAATAATTGCATAGTTTGACGCATTCTTCATAATGTAAACGGTTTGCTAGCTGATCCAGAAATTCCTCAGTAATCACCGGAAACTCAAACCAACGGAGACCACTGGCAGTCAGAAATATCCCAGAACTTAGCAACAAAATCAAAACAAAAAAAATTGCCATTTCTTAGAAAATCAATTTTCGAATTTATTTGTAGTTCCGATTTCACAAAACTCTAGTTCACACACATACAAACTCGAATCAAAACCATCAAATTACAAATGTTTCGTTTTGTATCGTTATGGATTACAACACACAGGATGCTTGTTGCCAAGCCAATTAAATTCAAATACAAAATTACTTTACAGAACAGATTTTTAGAATTTTGAGGATAATTAACTTCACTAAGGGCTTTTTCAGGTTCGTTTTGCAGTAGTCGGATTTGCATTGAGACTGTCTCCATTTTCGATGCTAGCCGGATGTCGCCCAGGAGCCTGACCCGCAGTATTAACCTTGACCATCTTGTTCTCGGCGATTTCACAAGCATTGTCTCCGAGCCCACGGACACTTGCAACGGCGGATTGCGCACTCAGTATTCCATCAAATTGACCCTCACCATCGTCTTCCACTGCGTTTCGGGCTCCACGACGTCGACAGGAACAGGCAATTGCAATTGTGAGGCAGAGTGAAACGACGCCAATTACCGAGAGAACGACATACTTGATTACCTGGGACAAATTTCGAAACATGAAAATATGTATTTTGCTTTGAAGATAGGCATGGTATGGACACTTACCTGCTTCTCAATGGATTCCGGAGTCGTTGAGACTGGTCGCTCGCTAGCCTTAGATTTCTTCAATTGACCTTGCCTCCGCTTTTGACCCCTGATACCACTAGCTCTGTTCTTTACGGATTTCTCTGTTTCTGCGGCAGGGGCATCAACTACGACCGGAACCGGAACCGGATTGATGAGAGGCGTTGAATCTTCTGGTGGTCCAACAGTTTGTTCATCATAATTTTTGTTAATGTCGAAAGCTTGTACCCAGTCCCGAACATCTTTCCGACCAGCGAATCCCAATGCCTGCTGAAGCTGCTTCTTAGCCTGAAAAAGTTCAATACAGAAAATTAGAAGCCTACACCCAAACCAACTACCTTC
The DNA here is from genome assembly GCA_009869905.1 of Ceratophysella communis. Taxonomy (NCBI): domain Eukaryota; kingdom Metazoa; phylum Arthropoda; class Collembola; order Poduromorpha; family Hypogastruridae; genus Ceratophysella; species Ceratophysella communis. The sequence continues at coordinate 7,565 of VNWX01000279.1, forward strand.
GCTAGTGAGCTTACCAAGCGCTCTCTCTGCTCCAGCTCCTTGTCAAAGTTCCAAGTCGAAGCCCAAAATTTGAGTCCATCGAGACACTTGAAACTCTTAGGATGACCCCCAATTTTAGCCAAATTATTCTGAGCAGCAATAGGCTTCAGTGCCTTTTGAGCCAAGTAATTCGCCACAACCCAGCATTCTCTTCGAGTGAGTGTCTGGGCAGCATAAGTCAGGATTCTGTCTTCACCCGGAAACAGTGCTTCTCTCGTTTGGACAGCAACCGAGGAAACCATAGCGATAGCGGATATAGCAAAGACGGTGAGGAGTTCAAAAGGCTTCATGTATGATCAGCAGTCTCCTGTAAAGGAGAACTGCACTGGATACTCTACTAATTTAAAACTACGAAATGGGTGTGGTAGTACTGCTAACTGGTTTCACAGAAAAAATCAAATACTTTTTCTTAGTTGAAATTCGGAACTTCAAAGTTAAATTTTTTCTTGAGTAAACAAAAAGCGTGGAGCTTGGAGTCAGCGACAAGAAGATATACTGGGTTGTCAAGGGAGCGTACTTTACTCTAATTTAGGAGTACATTTTTGCTAAAATTTAACTGTCATATCAATTTGCTATAAACTATTAATTCAAATGAAAATATGGCGCTTCTATTTAAGAGTACTTCCGGTGCATAAATTCTTCCTTAGCAAATGAAAAATCAAGCGATTCGTTACAGGTAAGTATAAAAAATATAAAATTCATTTTCGACGTTAACGGTCAAAGGAATAGGTAGGCGCAGACATGAGTTTTGGAAATTGTTTCAAGCCTCTGAAGTATTGGTTTCTTTTGTACGTTCCCGAAGTTCTTCAGAAAGCTTCCGTCGTATCTCGCCGAATGATGGTCTGTCGGCTGGATTTGTGAGGCAACAGTCCCGAAGTAGCTCATGTCTGAATAAAATACTCGGTTATGTATTCAAACGTATTTTTACATATTGTGAAATGCGAAATATTAAAATTACACGACTTGTGGAGATGGTTTAGGAGCTCCCATCCGATATGTATTGTATTCGAGTTGGTCCAGGAATTCCCGGGTAGCAAGCATAATACCGGGATAGGGAACAAGACCCAATGTGAAAATTTCCCAAAGCGTTATCCCAAATGACCAGACATCCGATTCAACTGAGAATATCATTGAGCGCAGAGATTCCAAAGCCATCCAACGCCATGGCAGTTCTTCCAGAAGATTTGATTTCACGTACTGGCATTTGTAGCTCACTTGTCTAGATAAACCGAAATCGGATACTTTGGCAGTTCCATCAGCTGCAAGTAAGATATTTCTGCAGGCTAAATCTGCATGGATAACCTACAAAATATATTTCTTTAAAACAATTTCTCGAAAGCATCAGCATTGATTAGAATTTATTTACTCACGTTCATGCTGGAAATATGCTCCATGCCATTAGCAATTTCGTAAGCCCAGCGTAGCATATCCAGTAAGTTGAGAGATTTTCGTGGAATTGTGTACGGCACCGTGTCAGCACCCCTGTTAGGCAATTTCTGATAAATTATTAGGTTAAAATTGATTTAAACTTATAAATGTAGTAATTTACATGAACGTGACTACATAATGTTGCATGGTTGTGATAGGAAGCTCTTTCGCCGGTGTCCATTGAGCACAGAAGTTACCCCTCTGAACGTGTAAATAATTTTCCAAATTCCCAAGTTCACAAAATTCAGTGGCAATGAAGACTTCGCCTAAAATAAGTTGCTAAATTCAGACTAACTGAAATACAATTACGTATTACGTATATAACTATAATACTGCTGTAAAATTATGGAATTTTTAAGAGCCTATACCTTTCGACAGATTCGAGGTACACGCGCCTATTAGATTCACAATATTGGGATGTTCTCCGACAAAAGACATAATTTTTATTTCTGATAGCAGTCCTTTTAATTTTAACACGCAAGCTTTGGTATTCAGCGTTTTCAACGCTACAGTTCCAGCCACTCCTTCCACAGTTCCCTTGAAAACGATTCCAAAATTTCCTTCACCCAAGATGCAGTCTTTGTCTGATCAGATCAGATTATCATAATAGCCATAATTAGAAAAAAATTAGCTACATATTTAATTCATAGTTACTTGAAGTTATATGCGCTTACTTATTGACAACCGTCGATAATCCAGTTCGTATTTCCGGTCATAGGGAAAGCGAAGCGCATATACATATTCTGACTTATCTATCCCACTGCTTGATGGCGGAACTGTTTTCTCATATTTCGTCTCATCGCAGCCACTACGAAATTCTTTTATTAGTTGAGCCATTTGCTTGTTGACAGTTCTTCCCTGGAAAATATACGGGCAAGGACTAGAATTGCAGAACAGAGTTGTTTAATAAAAATATAGAAAACGTTGAGAGTCTTGACAAAAGCTATGAACCTTAATTTATTCTGTATTTAACTGAAAATATTGCTTTTATATATACTGTACCTGCTTGAAGAAAAACCGCCACACAATTACCAAGATGATAATGGCTCCCACCAGGAGTGATATGATTAATAAAACGATCAATGTTGGTGACCCTGAAACACAGATATTTATATTTAATCAATCGAGCGATTTCCTGTATATTTACTTTTCAGTTCTAATTTTGTGTTCAGTTTCTAGTCATTCGTCTATGCAAAAATTTTAAACACAAAGCCTAATTTAATATTGTTGTAGCTGCTTCGTAAGAAAAGGTCGATATACCTTGCCTTTGTTAAGCCCTACCTGCATCTTCGAGAACTATTGGAATTTCTTTAGAATCCTCCTCTTCTTCAAATAGTGGAAATAGCTCGACTTCTGTAAGTATATCAGCCAGAATAGAACTAATTCATTGATTTTCAAATCTAATACATTAAAAACCTTACACACCTCGAACTTTAGGAATATAGCTGAACATATCCGAATTATTATCAAATCTTCTCCACCATCCATGATGCCCGGCAGAGCCAACCGGTCCCGCTGCACTGAAGTCATTCTGTCTTTTCAAATCGTTTTTCCAAGGCGTATCAAAGGCTTCGTACATAAGTAATTTGAAATTGTTTTCGGTTGCCCAATCAGTCATGTAATTCCAGTATTCCACTTCATTTGACACATTATTCGGCGATGAGTTCTCATTGAATCCCCAACTGGGCCAGCCAGTTTGACCAATCACTTCTACACTTGAATTAAGACTGGTTATAATTGAGCGAATATTTAAGAAATCTCGTCCCATTTCATGCACTGCTTCCAGAATTGGCAAAAAGACGTATTCACTCGGTGGGCGGTAATCACAGATAATGTAGTCAACACGGTGAGCAAATGTTTCGAAAATGTATTTCATAGTAGGATCTTCTATTTTTATATGCGCATTCACGAGTAAATCGTGACACATGTTAACACGAATCCCAGTTCTCAAACCAGAACTTTTCATTTTCATTTTGTTATCATCCATGATGGCTGCTATTCTATCCGCGGTAGAGTTGTCCTTAACGTAGTCACTTGAAAACGTGATTCCCGTGACAGTTCCAGGGAAAATATTATTAGCATGATTTGTGGCGTCAAAGGCTTTCAGGATTTCATAATCTGTAAGTATATCTTCGTGGTTGTAATTAACCCATATTCCAACTGTCACTGTGATGGGCGGTTTTTCCGCCGCGGCTAATCTCACATTTAGGTTCGCAGCGGCAACTGGAACAAGGCCATCGGCGTTTCCTTCCTTATATGATGCTGATAAAGCTGTAATTTAGAATTTTAAGATCTCTTAATGCACAAACATTGTGCTTTTTTTTTTTTTTTTTAAATTTACTTACTTGTCGCTCCAATACCATACATGGATATGTGACTAAATTTTGTAGAAACTACTTCCAGCATAGCTCGAATGTCTTCCGCAGTGTATGTGTTCCAATCTGGTGTTTTATCAGTGTTCAGAAACCAGTTTTTGGTATAGGAAGAAAATATAACCCCGATGAGACCACGATCGAAATTATTTTCTAGGTAACTCTCTGGTACGGGCTTGGTCTGAGGATTTAAAAACAACATTATTCGGGCGATATTAATTTAATTAGTGCATGCAATAATTATTAGAATTCGTACTATTTCGACATTCCATTTCATTATATATCGTAATTTCACAATAATATCGTCAAACTTTGATGTTTGCGGGCTTGATATAAACATGTCTAATTGAATATGCACAAAATTTGTATATTTCTTCTTTGCGTTTTCATTTTCAACTTACTAAATCACAGGTGCAGATAAATGAAGCGTTTCGGCTTGAATCAAGTCGAATAGTCTGAAATAAATATAATAAAAATAATTTCCGTTCAAAGTTTATATCTTCAATACGCACGAGTAGATAGCAGAAGAAACTGCAGCTTACTTCATTTTTGACAAGGCTAACACAATCTGACCCTTGCAAAAAGGCACCATCAGGGCAAATCTTGATGTCACACCGTTTGTGAATTCTTTTAACAGCAGCAGTTGCAGCATCAGTAAATTCATTAAAATACGAATATCCTATTGGAAGTATTTGTAGGCCCCTCCGATGGGCGTCCGGGAAGTTGGTGTTATTTCTGGAATAATTAGGATTTAGGTGTCAAATTAATACCGAAACCATTGCACGTGCTTTGTGCAAAATAAACCTTTAATAATTAATCTTTAAACTTACGCATTTCGAACAAAAAAATCCGCACAGTGTCGAATTTTGAGACGATGTTCTATGTAACGCCGCCTTCCCTTATGATGACGCGAATTATTCCTGGACGTTACGGCACGGGATGTGGTTTCGAATGCAATTAAAATGAAAAGCAGAGCCACGATTTGTTTACAGAGTGCAGTCATCGTTAAACGGAATGAATGCGTCGAGAGAGCCGACAAATTCTAGATTCTGGCAGGCCTAACTAAAAAACTGAAAATGGAAAGTATTGTTAAATCCAAGCTGTGAGCTCCATAGGCACTTGTAATTGTAATTCATCATGCATTCAAAACCTAGAACCTACTTAATTATCATGTTCATCCAGTGCTAGAATCGATCAACTACTTTTGAGCTGGATATTGCTGTGTTATTGTATTGTAACTTATAATCCATTCCTACAGACCGAATTGCTTTTTTATGTGCACTGAAGTATCTATCGACTTACTTCATCAACCATCGATTTTGATAAAAGCTCGATATCGAGATCGAGACGCTAGCAACGTTGAAACGGTCATGTTTGGGGTATGAACCCCGTGAACCCCATGGGCGATACTTGCCTGGTTACACGTGATAAGAAGTTGATCATGCTTATCGTTAGATTTGATACGTCAATCAATATACGAAAGTCAGGGCTGAGATTGAAGGTGCAAAATATGTGATTATGAAGCGTGTTGTGTGGTAATGGTGGCTGCCTAAGGTTGCGTTGTTGGGGTGTGTAGAGTGTGTATATGATGGGAACAATGTTAAATCTCCATAAAGATTCAACACCATTTTCAGCATAGGGTAATCCTTATGGAAATTTAACATTGTTCCCATCATCTACACCCCAACCGCTGCCTAATTATCCAGGCAAACTAACGGCCAATTGAATTGCACAAACCACCAACTCTTTCGTAATCTTTTACGCATAGGTAGTGTGTTTTACGGTGCCACTGAGCAGTTTTCTAATCAGCTAATTTATTTAACGAAGGCGTCATTTATGAATCAGGCGTGGATGGACGTGTACTTGAAATTGACCATACTACTGTCCACTGTGCGAATTCCAAAATTATGGTATCAAATTTCTATGCACGCGAAGCAAAACGTCGGGGCCAGGCTAAAATATGACGAGCATTTCATCTTTAATTTGAACGAATGTTTCATTGAAAGGTCAGAATAAAGGTTTACGCCGCGCTCTAAAGTAAAAAGTAATTTAACCGCGCACTAGGAATATTATAGAAATTTTACCTGCAAAGTGAGCTTGAAGTTGATTGGCTAGTACTGCCACGAAATAAAAAGTAATCTTGATCTTGATAGTGCTTTGGCAGATTTTCCTCTCCAAGTCAGGACAATTATGCACTTAAATGCAAACTCTACAAAATCAGTTCAACCTAAATGCCAAACGCAACTAATTTCCAGCTTTACTTTACATGCAAAACAACGAACAGTGAATCACACAAGCGCATAAATCCTATAACCCAATCGCTGTACTCGAAATTAATTATTTTTTATCTACCTGCATACTGACTGATTTAAGTAGGCTTAGAGCCATTCACGTCGCAGAACTCGGAACACCTATATTTGGCGTATTATGTTCGCCATCCAATATCTATATTAACTGTTGCATCAAAAGTTTCGTGTGCAAAGTAAATACAGTGTGGTTATAGAGGTCCAGATGCTCAATTCAACACAGGTAGCTTTGCAAATCGTACCTCGCACTCGTCAATGTCAATAGACATTCTGATTGACTTCTGCTTTCAATAAATTATCATATCTTTATTTCGGTGTGTAGGTACACGTGTATCAGTAAAATACTGAGAAGGTGATTGAGATACGAGCGAAATGCAAACACAAATTTTATCAAAATATCGGGAACCAGACGGGATTTAAATGGTGGTTTATGCACATAAATAAGCTGTGTTAGAATTATTTCAGTAGCTTTAAAAATTCATTTTCCTGCGCATATACAACCAATTACGAAAATTGAGAAAAAATATCAAATAATACATACTGATCTTGTTGAATTATATGTATGTGATATTTGATAGCATTTTGTTATAAACGAATATTATTTCACATTTTTTAGCATGATGTTTTTAACAGACTTGTTTGTAGAATGAGTATTTTTGTACACTGTACAGCTGGCTCGAGATTACAGTCGAAACTTACCAGTAAAAGTATTTGTGCAACGAAATCATAAATTTCCTTCCTTATGAGCCTATCCCACTACAAGATACCACATTAAACCCAATACTTGGTGAATTTCGGGGAAAACAGATAGTTCCAAATAAAAGCTAATCCGAATCCGAATAAGAATCAGAATTATAATGGGTATTATCGAGATGACCATGCAATTCCCATTGAGTTGCATATCTTTCCGAGCAGCGATGACAATTGAAGAAAAACTGATGACTTCGGTCACTATGAGTCTTCTCATGACGAAGCAACCAGGTCTTCGTCTTGTACTCTTTACAGCAGATTTTGCACTTGAGCAATTCTTCCTGCTGATCAGGGTTAGATCTCGATCCAGGTGCAGGTCTTGGCCGCGGCCTGCGTTTATTTTTGTGTTCCATCCAGTTATGCTTTTCCCATAAATGCTTATTGAAATCTTCATAAATTTCAAATTGTAGTGGACACTGTTCACACGGATGAAGCACAACCTGATATCTCCACTCAGCCTCGTGTTTCTGTGCTACATGTTCATCCAATTCGGTTTGACAACCAAATTTTTCTGCTGGACAGAGTTTACAGAAGAAATACACGAGCTGAAATCGCAAGCTCTCGGTTGTCCAGTTCCTGTTGGTTGGAAGATTTTTTTTTAATTCAAACGAAAATCAGCAAGTACTTAGTACATTAGGAATTATTCACACTAAAAATTATAATTCTTGCCTTACAATTTTTAAACGCAAACTCTGAATGCCAAACAATCAATACCCTGTTTTAAAAGAGAATTTAAGTACCTATAATTTGAGGTAAAATCAGCAGTCGTTTGTTCAATCTCATGTCTTTCGTTTTTGATTGCTACGTCAAACGACTCCGCATTATTAGTTTGATCTAGAGCTCCAGGTTGACTGTTATGGCTTTCTTCGGACTTCTGTACAGATTTAAAATGAATTTAATTTAGGAGCACGCCAGAAGAAACAATTTATCATAATTTGATGGTTGCATTAAAATAAATTTGGTTTACCCCTAAATTCATATGTTTAGCCTCTAAAGCTTGACCGGAAAATCTGGGACCAGTTTCAGATTCTTCCATTTTCAGTTGAGGAACTTCATCGACTTCCGATTCAATTTTAATTGCAATGCCATTCTCGGTGTAGCCCATGGATTCAGATAGAGTGACTCTTGCTTGATGCGAATAACTGTTCTGGTCATCATCGACGGGTATATCAATTGATTCTACTTCCACCTTGACCACCACGGGAGCAACTTCTTCTAAGCCTGTTTCCAACTTGATCTTCCGTTTTTTCACAGTTTGTTCTTCAAGTTGAATTTCTTCGACATGGGGAGACGCATTGCTGTCGTTGCGGTTTCTTCGTGTTCCTCGCATTTTTCCTGGACCACCACCACCACCACCGCGACCACGACCACGAGGCATAACTTCAGTTGTGAATTGTGAAAGGCAAGAAAAATTAGAATTCCTGATTCGATATGAAATATGACCAAAAGAACAAGAACCCAATCCACGCCACATGTGTGCGTGCGGTGCGGTGCCTAGTGATCATTGATCATGCCTTGCGGCTTGTTAGTGGTCAAACAATTCGAACTACGAGAATTCGGATTCGGATTCTGTCGAGATTCGCGCCGTGCGTTTCCACTACATAGATCCATACTCTGAGTTCGTTGCATAGATCTCAAATCTCAATCTCAAAATCCGATCTGTTTGATGTTTGATGGTAATCTTACTTCATCCAGGCGTTTAATTTTAATTTGAGTCGTCGGCTGGCTGTCGTCGTGGCCTGAAATTAGTGTATAAATTAATAAAGCAACCAATTATTTAAAACAATAGCACCAAACTTAAGAGCAAATCATTGAATAAAAGGAGGTTAGGACACCGTAGAGATATGCTGGCAAATCTTAAATGTATGCATAAATTTTTAATTCCAAAAAAAAACAGAATTTTAGAGTTTCGAGTTGAACCAATAACCAATTTATGCTGTCGCGACTTTGATACGTAGTACCTATGTAATTTGCTCTAGCTCGCCTCGGTTTTACTTTAAATTACGTCCCTTCATTTCAATAGTTATGGTTCCAAAGTTAAGCTATTGTTTAGATACCCATCGGCTAAGATTCACTTAATATAATTTGATATTTATATTGGATATTATTCAGTTCAGGTACATTATATCGTTTTCGTTGACATGGAATACTGGCTTTTTTTAGCGAAATATTTTAAACATTTCAGCACGCACTCAATTTTTTAATTCCTATCGAGGTACTGCTAAAGCTGGGCACAATGGATTGTAGAAAACAGCGATTTGCTACTGTGTATGTATAAATAACGCTTGTATTCAGCTGATTGAGAATTGAGAATAAGAAATAAGAACCCCTCCTCCTGATACAGTATTTCTTTTTTAAATAGCGATTTCGACTCGACCATAGGACTTTTTTTTATTGAAGCAAACCCACTGATACAGATACAACATGTTTTATTGTTTGCCGGGACATTAACAGTAAAAACGTTTTAAACTTGGTTAAATATCGCGTCCGTTGCTGCACTTAAATATTTTTTCCAACTAAGGTAAGCTTTAAAGTATTGCTAGAAATATCAAATCTTAACGTTTTCCAAAAAAAATCTATTTTACGGATGCTTTGCAAAAGTCTGTCTGATTCTGAACGCCCACATTTTGGAATTATATATCCGTAAATTTTGCACTCATCTCTTTATTCCGACAAATTCGTGCAAGTTTAAAACCTATTTTGATTGACAAAAGGCGTTATGTAGCTTAAAATCTTGCGAACTTTCGTTGTTGTCCAGGTCCTAGGTCAGGAGTCCGGATCCGGATATGCCTAATGCCTATCATATGCTTAGAATAGAAGACTAACCAAAACTATCAAATAAATCAGGAGTTCCAGTTCTTCCAACTGCTTGAACATTTAAAACACAATATAACCGTGAAACGATATTTGGAGTTTTGAAACTTCAATATTTAATTATGTTCTTGTTTTTCTAACTAATCTTAAGCCAACGATCCCTTGTAGGTTACATAGGAGTACGGAGTAACCATGATATTAACGAGGTACTGCACATTGGCGGTTTCATTCTTGATAAACGCGACCTCGACATAAGGATAGAAAGTCGTAATGCTCAATAAATCGTAGATATTCTTTACTGTAGAAAACTACTCGGTAGTTTCCACTTCCGAACTGACTCGCATCAAGTGTGTAGTTGCAGTTTCCAAAGCTCCCGGCAGTAACCCTGAAAAAGCAATTTAGAAATATGAATTAATTCGGTATAAATAAAAACTTTAGTGTTTACACACAGCGTTCACACATCTACAATTTCAACTCATATGACTATGTTAAGGTTAAAGCCTTACGTTGATTGCAGCAGTTGCCAATTACGAGCAGTTCCATTGTACAGTTTGCAAGTTACCCCTGCAATTCCCTGTCCAGTTGTAAAATCTTTAAGTCCTGTTATCAGCAGTGCTGGTTCCTGAAACAGCATTTTAAAGTACTTGGTTGAAACTTGTTTGCTAACTAATTACGTGCTGTTATTTCAATTTTGAGTTTTTCAAAGAACATTTACCGTATGAACGAATCCAAGATGAAGTACCCCCAGAATTGCCACAGTTCCAAGAGCAAGGCCTTCAACGCTATACTTTAAATTCATTTTATTTGTATATTTTACCAACTTTGTCACTTGACGAGGTTCTTAAACGGAATGATGAAAATTGTTGTTTTGTATATGTTTTGAAGACAAATTTTATTAGAATATTATCAGCTCGAAGCTCAAAAACTTTTGGCGATAGTAAAGTAATCAGACGAGCACACAAGTTCAATAAACGCAAGTCTAAAAGACGTCTTTTTCAGAATGACGTGCAAAATAGCACGACACTCTTGTATTGAGTTTATCACAGTCTCAAAGTTTAATGAGGGTTTACAGTTTAGTACAAAAGTGGCTGTTATTCATTAATCTGTATCCGCGTCGCAGTAAGATGAGGAAGAAAGAACTACTGGATACAACATTTTTCGTTTAACTGCAGAGATTTTGTGTTCATTATGCTAAAGAGCTTGATGTCATTAAAAGAGCAAAGGTTCCAATACTTGGGTTACCCGTGATTATCATTATGAAAGAAAGTTCAAGGAGATCCATTTTTAGAAGACTTAACGACTGCGATTACGACGTGTGTCGTTATCAGGGACTTATGCAGTTAACAACACTAACTAAATAATTTACTTCTAATTCGAGCTCGACCAAATAAGCTTTCAATCATATCCTAAATACTTTCTGAACTGTGAACAACAACCTTAACAATGAGGTGGACATACGCTTTGGCCGGTCTTCTGGTTTCCGTCTTGTCATTTAGTGCTTCAAGTTATGGCCAGGTAAATAATATAATACAATTAATAATGTGCTTTTCTATTTTAAATTTGCTTAACCCAAACTTGTAGGTACATTTATTATATTTAATTGTGTCAATCATGGCCAATGGTAATGGTATGCGCTAAATATTTACATATATCTTGTTTCAGGCAACAAAGCCATTGGCCATACATGTTATAGACACCGAATTCGGTGGCGTGGCGGCGAACCTTACTTGTGTCCTAGGGAAATTGAATACTACTGCCAGTTCCTCGGAAGATGAGTTTGATCTTTTGTCGAAACAGTAAACCATCCAATGTGTCATTTTTAATTTTATAAATTATTCTCGTTGAAATTATAAAATAAAATTTTGGAATAGGACAACGGATATCAACGGCCGAATCTTGGAATTTCTGTCAACGGCGAACTTCGTACCGGATACATATAGGATTGGATGTAACGTTCTGAAGTACTACAATCGTCGAGGTGTTACAAGCTTCTTTCCCTCTCTCCAAACGACTTTTACTGTTCTCAATGTCAATACAGACTATAAAATTGTCATTGTCTTGAGTCCGTTTGGCTACAATACTTATCGTGGTGGATAAAATAATGTCGCCGTGAATGTTGTGCTTGTCGAAATTTTAGGAAATTTCGTTCCAACAAGATAATTGTATAACTTGACGAGTTAGATATAATATTAAAGCATGCAAGAACGAGTCACTTTTATTACCATTCTTTAGTTATTACACTATTTACTAAATTTGAGAGCATCCGTAATTTTCGTAATAACAGCCTTATAAAAATCGGGCGAATTCAATGTACTCGACTTTTTTCAAAAGTATATGGAACAAATTAGTTTTTTTTCTGAGAAACCTAATATAAACCTCGAATACCGTAACCTTGTTACTTGTTAGCTCTTTCGTAGCCAATATTACCTGCTTCTGTCGTCATCCTCGAATAAAAATTATTCAATAAATTCTCCAGTTGCCCAAATCTAAGTTGGAATTGTAAATTGCCCAGTGTCACAAGCAGTTTCTGTATTCTGGAGCCACGAATCTTTTCTAGTCGGCGGTTTAATGTAACTTCACCTTTCCATTGAGATTTTTTAAAACAGAAATGTAACTAACTTTAATGTGCAGATTCGCAAATTATAAATGTAAAAAGAAATTATAAATGAAACAATTTTAAGACCAGATTAGGGAATATTGATCATTGATCATGTAAAACGTTTTCAAGCTCGAATGAATCACACTTTTGCCTGCTTTATCGTGATTCTATTCTAATGGGAATAACAAATAACAAATAGTCTCGAAGACTTAAAAGTTTGACATGCACTGCCATTTGTAACATTTCAAAGTCAGTTACCATTCATAATAAATAACCTTAGGTTCGGGGACTTCCTGAAGGAATATGCTCGCTCTCCTTCTGAATCAAAATTGCTACGTACGATGGTCCTGATGAATATTCGCTAGCCGAATCGTTAGAAAGCTCACCGGGTCAACTTTAAAAAAAAAACAACAGTAGACATTCGCCTTCATAAGTAGAAATTACAATCAGAGTAAGCTTCTGTCTCTTCAGAAATTGCGCAACTGAAAATGAGCCCTAGATTTAAAATTTCTAGAAGAATATTCTTGAAAAATTTACAATGAAGCATCAACATTATGTGTCTGTATTTATCTCAGTGTCTTTAACGAACCTCTTCTGTATACCGATATACGGGAATGGAATATAGTTCAGCTCATCAGGTTACGAACATTGTGTCTTCAATTTAGCCCAGTTTGACCCAAGCACAGCTTTACACGCGGCTGATATCACTGAATCGATTCTGGATAAAAGTTACGGGGTTATGCGCTGGACTGTATTTCAACTGGAATCGACAAAACAATCGCACGTAAGAATCCCGGGCCGAACGTCGATGGACCGTCCGCCGAGAGGACGGTCCGCCGACGATCTGAGCGCCGAAGGGACCATCCGCCGACAAGGACTGACCGCCGGCGGGACCCTCCGCCGAAGAGGACTGAACGCCGACGGCGGAGTAACAACAGAATTACTTACGAATCGATTTATTATTGTGTGGGAATTGGAATAATCAAACAGTTCAACTGCAGCTTTGACTTTACTTTAACCGTCCAGGCACTCTGACTCATTCAAAGATCATTAATAATGGCAAATAATCACAATTACGAATTGGTTAAAACTCGGCCTAGCTCGTATTAGCCTTTTAGCCTAAGCACATTTGCTGGCAGAGCTCGGTTGCAATCTCAAAACTCAAAAGCCGAAATGCAAAATTTTCTGTAGCCTTCGGCGTGTTATTAGCTTAAGCATAGTTGCATGTTGACCGACTTCAGCTTAATAACTCTCCTACGTTGTCCGGAATGTGAAATTTTCTGGCGCCTTTGCCGCGAATACGCTTTTTCTTAGTCTTTGATGTTGATCTGATCTAACTTAAGATTAGTCGCACCACTAACTCCTACGCCTTGTAATTCCTTTCCGCGACTTTCGCTACCGGAAAGAAAATGGGGTTTTCCAGCAGCGGGTGACCCCTAGAAAGGTCCAATATGTATAATACCAGTTTAACCTATGAAGTCGGTTGGTTAAATTAGGGCCGCAGGTTTGCTAAATTGTATTTAGGTGTGGTTACGTTTACGTACACCGGGTTAAAAACATTATCATGAGAACAGCGGCATCATCATTAAAAATATAATTATCATTAAAAAAGTTATACATAAAGTAGTTCATTTGGCGTACTTGCTTCCAAATGCAATGATCTTACATATAACTGTGGTCGCGAAGCAATAATACTATCATCTCCATTATTATTTCTAAACTTATTCCGCCGTCGGCGGTCAGTCCTCATCGGCGGACGGTCCCTTCGGCGCTCAATCTATCTCGGCGGACGGTCCTGCCGGCGCTCAGTGTCTCGGCGGACGGTCCCTTCGTCGTTCGGTTCTTCGACGTTCCGACCGCGAACCGTGTCTTGAATTTAGCCCAGTATGACCCAAGCACAGCTTTACACGCGGCTGATATCACTGAATCGATTCAGGATAAAAGTTACGGGTTTATGCGGTGGACTGTATTTCAACTGGAATCGACAAAACAATCGCACGTACTTCAAGTATTTAACGAAATGTCGCTTGAAAACCCAAAATATTTTAAAGAATCATGTTCCGTCAATATATTAGTCGCCGTCACAAAATGCTTTAATCGCCTAGTCAGAGAAATCTTTGCATCACGCATGTTTAGCACAGAAAATACTTTAATAATGATACTGGAAGACAGTTTGAACTGTTCTCCTGTACAGAAGCTTGGATATGTCCATGTTGGGCCACACTTGACTGATGTAATAAGCATTGGAACGTCAATAAATAATCGAAGCAGCTTTGCATACACTGTTTGTCTTCGTTGTAACCGTGATGGAAAAGAAAACATTTTAACCCAGTTTTCCACTAACCTTGATTTACGAAATATTCATGACATGAAAATTTTCTCAGCTCGAATCCGAAACTTGACAATGCTACCAGTAATTGCGATGATTACAAAAAGTGCAGAAATGACAGACTCGAGCGAACGCAGGTTCCCATGCCAGTTTCTATATAAACTACAGGAAGGAACACAACCGCACCGAATTGGTTGTCATGAGAACCATATTATCATGGAAAATATTGCAGCAGCCAGCAATACCACATTGGAATACTTTACGCCAAAATATAGTCAAGAGAGAGGATTTTTTCATCTTCATCCACCAGACCACTTTTCAGCAATTGCAGCGCTTGGGCTATTCCACATAACGTGGATCATGGATACTCGGATAAATTCCGTGGCGTTTTACCATCGAATGATCGCACATTCCGCTGAGCAAAAATTCCTGTATTGTACTACATCTACAGAAATAGAGTCATTTAATGCTCGCTTATGGACAATTCCATTTGATTTCTGGTCTTGGACATTTCTGGGAATTTCTAGCCTGCTTTTGACAATTCAGCTGCGTGGACATTGGATCCAAATTTTCTCCATACTTTTGAGACAGTCATGCACGAAGCTTGAAGAAAATAGACTTCTAATGGTTTTCATTTTCGCTTCGATTGTATTCACTTATGGCTATGAAGGGGTAATTTCTAGTATCGTCACAGTCATGCCCCGTGTAAAAATACTGAAGACACTCAAAAAGCTTCTAGAAGCTGACTACTGGATACTTGGGGTAACTAACGTATCCACTATTCCAAAACTTCAGGAAATATTCGACCGTGACAATATATATTTATCTCTGGGTTTACACGTGGTTAACGAAAGTAACTATTTTAACGACAATGAAGTGATAGCTGCACTTGCAAAGTGTAATACTACACTATGGGAATATGTCCCTGTTTAAGAATACTTCACCACATGGGTGGAAACTCGGTATCCAGGAATAATGTGTTACGTCGCGAAGGACACTGTGGTGGTGTTTGATTCGATTAATTTTTTCTATGGCGATTTGAGGTGTCAACTAGGCCGGATCGTTGGTAGAATGGGACAAGCGGGGTTGCTTTCGATGGATGAAGATTTCGCGAAATATATGATGCTACTGCAGCGCTCAAGTGCTGAACTCGGAACGAAACAAATAATCCCAAACGTTGCTTTCGAAATGAAGGATTGGAAAATGCTATCTATTTTCGTTGGTTGGCTTTCTCTGCTAGGAATCACTTTCGTTATCATTCTAATTGAGGCGAAAATCGATCGTGTTGGTCGGAACGTCTTGCAAATTAGTTTCCAGTTCCAGTGCAGCTGCAAGAGTTTTATGAAATTGAACTTAAGAAATATTAGGTTCGTGGTCAGCAATTACCTCCACTATGCCATGATTTCTATTTCCAAGGAACAGAAGGTATTAAATAAATAATTATTTACCGATAATAACGCAGTAAAATAAACTAGATATTTGCATTTATTTGCAATTGTGTACTTTAAAAAGAAATATACAAACAAAAGTGTCTACTATTATCTTATTCATAACAACTACATTAGCTTGGATGCTTTGAGAGGTGCGGATAATAATACCGGAACGGTTAGAACTAGAACGTTACCAGTGAACACAGTCTACCTATAAATGTAAGCCTAATTCCCACCCAGTTGTAACTACACTTTGCTTCGAAGAAATTCAGATCCGCGAAAGTGCTTTAAACTACAGGTTCAATTTAAGTAGGTACCTATTTATATACAAATGGATTGATGGAACTTCAGTTTCAACTTTGTAAAATTAGATACTTGATTCCAAAAGGAGATAAGGACAATACACAACTAGTGGCTGCCAAACTGCCACCCCTAAAAACAGTAGGTCATTTTCTAAATTAGGAAAGTATAGGTTATAATTATAATTTAGCGGGATAAAGATCATACAAAAAGTACTCAAAATTGTTCAAAATCGGTTTTGGTAATTAACTGAATCAGTAGTGCACGCGACGAAATTTCCTCGGAATCGTGAGTTTGTAGTACATGAGCCGAAAAATTGTCCTTGGTAGCGAATATTTCTCGAGGACACAGTCTACACGAATAACAAACTTGCTCGAACTTCCAACCCTGTGTTGGCTGGTCCCTGTTAGAATATTTAAATTAAATGTAATTAGAAAATATGTGTCAATACAAATTGCGAAATCCTATCCAAGGTAGGTATAAGCATTCGGTAACCCGTAACCACGACTAACCTCTCAATCGACAGAATTTCAGTCTTCATCGGGGTTACAGATTCTTCAGCCTTCACAGTTTTCGCTGACATAGATACGGTAGGACCGATTCTCATTGCGGTCACTTCAGTCGGCATGAATTCATCAGTTTGCATCGGTTCATCTTCAGTTGACTTGGCTGGCATTGTTCCGGTTGGGATGGCGGCATTGGCTTCTAAAGCTTTAGTTGTTGGGGCTTCAGGTAGCACGGCTTCATTTGATGGCGTTGCAACTGCAAGCGACATGGTTTCGGTGGATTCGGCTTCAGCTACCAAAACAGGACCTTCACAACTCGTTTCATGTAATCGCAGGCGATCTTTCCGGATGTACAACTGATTACATCTTCTGCATTCGAGTTTGTAATCGATACAATGCATTCTGGAATGTACATTTAGGTTAGTCTGATTGCTGTAGCTCGTCCTGCAAAATTTACAACTCCATTTCTTCGCCCCTTTGTTGGCAGTACGGAATTCATCTCGATTCTTAAACGTCGGATGGAGTAGTTCAGTCACGTGTGACGGCAAGAGCTGACCTGTACTAGTACGCCTAGAAGTGAGATATACCAGTCGATTACTTAAATGTCAAGGGTTTAAACCATGGAGAAAAATGCAAGGTAATTAATTACTGTCTTTTCTGGAATAAATTATTTTTATTAGGACGACGAATAAAAGCATGTCCGACCGACCCCTGCTCTTCATAGTTCTGTAAGTAAATATATATTACTAAAGGTACATGAATTTGGTCGACATTTGTGAGA
>VNWX01000280.1:0-25208 GCA_009869905.1 Ceratophysella communis
GCTGTACCCAGCTTCTAATCGTACACATCTTACTACTTAGACGCGCATTTTAGTCAGTCAAGAGCACTAAAACAAAGCGCGACGAAATGTTTGGTTCAAACCACAGAGATGAGCCTTAAAGGCAAATTACATTTTATTACGCTAATATTTCCATCCGTTTACCCAAAATCAGAGATCGCCTTGACAGATTTTCAGGTGGATGCGATGGAATCCTTAATAAATTCGGCATATATTAATTTAAATTAATTTTAAAAGATAAGGATTTCTGAGGTAGGTGCCAGGGTATTCTAATGAAGGTCATAAGCTCAGAATGCAAAGCGCGTTGTCAAGATATGGCGCATGGAACCTCTGACAAAAAACAATGCAATTAAAGCGTTTATCCAAAGAACGCAATTTTTTGCCAGCGCGGCACCTCACAGAAAAACAGATCTATAATTTGGTTAAATTAGTAGGACGAAATATAAAGTTTTAATTTTTAGTAAATTATTTCCTCCAGGCCACCAGCTTCTTTTTTGTTCCCATTTCTAAGAAATACTGTTTCTCACAGAAAAAAAGTTTAGAGCTCCTGGGAAAAAATCGAGAGGTTAGCTGGGGTAATTAATTAATTCCTCTGTGCCTCAAATTTTCCGACATCCTGCAAATAATTAGATAATGGTGAGTGGGCTTCTCTTTAAGGCATAGACCTCAGATTCTGTCTATACTCTATGGCACACCCGTGCTGGAAGACTACTCGAAGTTAAGAAGTTTAGGATTAGGTCCGCCTAAACTTAACGAATCTCCGTCTTATCTAAGAATCAGGCACAGGTTTCAAGCTTTCAGCTTCTGAGTTAGCTTTGTTTCAGAGAAACACGCTTAAAAAATAGCAAGCATTCGATGTGTTTGATGTGTGTTCGACGATGTGTTCTTAACTTTTTGCCTCATCCATTGACATATTACATAAAGTTACTAAATAATTGTCAAGTTATCTAATGCATTTTGATGTGCAATACTCGAGCTAAAAAAAATTCCCAAGCGAAACCTGGCGTCATAATGCAACTCTGATGCAACCATGCAGTTAATCGGTTTTCTAGCATTTCATAATGGCATTGCATACATAAAACTAGCCCTAAAATCAAATTAATTCGACTTACCCGTGTAAAAAGGACTATGGACGGCCTCAGGGTCAAATGTGACCCATAGCTGAGCTGCAATGAACGGCGAAGAGCAGAAAATGTAGCAGCAAATGACGGTCACCGTCAGTTTGACTGTCTTAATCTTGGCTCTTGAGATCCCTTTTACCGATGAGCTCCTTGGCTGGTTCAAATGCGCTGACTGGCGGTGGGTGACCGGCATGTGACCCCCATTCTTGCTAGCGTTGGTAACGGCGGTGGATCCATTACTTCTGCCGCTGTTACTTCTTGAGTTGACTGGGACGAGAAGAAGCTGCGTCGACCCATTGGAGTTCCCATTCTCAAGACTTCGGGTTCGGCTTCCATTTGTCAAAGTACCTGCCTTAATTTCAGGGACCTTGCAGGAGCCCCCGATCAAAGCCGTGTCCTTACCGGACTTTAAACTGCTGTCCCTTGCAGGCCATTTGAATCGGAGTTTGGTTTTCTGTCCGACCGGGGGAATTCCATCCCTGCCGTTGGCTGTGTACTTGACTCCTCTGCCATTTGGAATGATCTCGACATCATGAACTGAGGAATGTCCCTCGCTCAGGTCGCAGAGGTCTGAGTTTTCCTGTTCTGGGCTACTGCTGGCGGAATAGCTGTCCCTTGAACCGCGCTTGCAGCTTTCCCAGTGTGGTGCTCTGTCCCCGCTGCTGGTCTCTGTATTTACATTTCCCTTGTTATCCATTCTCCAGGAGACTTCGAGATGCTTGCCAGAGCCTCCATTACTACTGTTAAGTCGGTTGAGGTTAAGGACTCTACCGTCGACTCGATTTGTCTTGTTGTTAACCGAGCCTTGAACGTTCTCGGTTTCGTTGCAGTAGTTTGACTTTTCCGGGACGCCGAACTCCAACTTTCGTGCCGCTGTTTTCATGCTGAGGTTGAGCCAGATTGCTCGGCAAATGCCTGAGTACGCAAATATAAGGATGATGAGGGGAACGATGAAGAAGCTGATGGAATACCAAGTGACATAGACTTCTTGACCACCAGTAGGGAAGCTTGCCCAGCAGTCGTAGTTCTCAAATCCTGGTACTTTCTGGAGGCTGAATATGAAGAGCTGCGGGATGCAGAAGAGCAGGGAAATAGCCCATGCTATACCCAGCATTAGCTTCGATCGCCGAGCTGTCCAGGTGCAGTTACTCATTGGATAGCAAATAGCTTGGTATCGGTCGATGGCGGTCATGACCAAGACATACGAAGAAGAGTATGGACCAAGGATTTGTGTAAACTTGACAAACTTACAGAGAGCATTTCCGCCCAGGAAGTCCGGGAAAGTTAGCTCGAGGCCAAGTTGAGAGCCGACATTGAAAAAAGCTGTGAAAATGTCGGCCAAGGATAGATGCAGAATGAAGTAATACATTCGAGTCATTTTCTGGCGTCTGAAGTAAATTCCAAGAACGACAATGAAGTTCCCCATCAGCGTTACGATGAAAATACACGAAAGAATGCCCATTTCAATTTTCGCTAATTCTTCATCTCTCGTCCTTACCGGTGGAAATATTGTTCCATTCACTGCGGTTTCATTGTCCAGAACGGCTGAACCGTTCTCGAGTCCACTAATGTCCGAATATAGACTGGAATTCATCGTGGTGAGTTCAGTCAAAGAATCGGCTAGAGTTGAACCACCCATCACGGTACCTCTCAGAGTTATTAGAGAGCTATAATTGAGAGCTTACATGTGTCCGTCCGTGCCACTTTGAAGCTATAATTGCTCTCATGAAGCTGGGCTTGGGATTGACTGAAGTGGAGCACATTCTTGATTAGTTCAATTTTCAATCTTCGCCCACACACGTATCAAATTTAACCCGGACCTTTGATTTCCAGCGAAAGATTCATACTTCATAATATATTAGCACTGTGCTTTACAGCGTCAACAAATTTATTATTTCGATTTGAATTCAATAAATTTTATTAAATTCTTCTTTCAATTTTAAGATTTTTCCAATATATTCCAATTTGTTTTAAAAGTTCAAAGGTGGTTCACAGTTCAAATGAATAATTATCAGCTTTGATTATTCGTAGAAAACGACACAAGAGTCAAATTATTGAAGCCCAATAGTTTTGACGCTTCCGTGAATACTATATTTTTTGCTGCTTAATACATTAAAGTGTGTAAATCAGATTTTTGCAATTACCCTCTTCCAGACACAATAATGTTGCAAACAAGTCCCTTAATAGCGTCTCACATGTAATTGTACACCACGTAAGCCATAGTTATGTAACAACCACTTTTTCTTCAAGAAAATAAATTGTTGTATAGAACTTCACAAAGAGTTTCATATTTCACTTGCAAAATATACGGAACAATATGAATTTTTTTCTGTCGCTGGGAAACGCCAGTTAAACTTTTTGGTTTAACTGGAATGATTTAATGATTCAAACTTAAAGCCTTTGGAGCACTATTAGTATTCAGTGTACTGCACTGAAGCGATGGATAGCTACTGACAGGGTATTACGAAAGAAGCCTGGATTTTATTCCAGTCTCTGTGCTCTGGAGCTTTGGCGTCCTGCTTGTGCCCAGAAAAGTGAAAGCATTAGCCTGAGCCTTTGCCGCTTTCTCCCTGAGTCGGGCATACAAAAACCTTGTCCCCACTTCCTGCTTGAGCCACATAGAACCCAGTGCTCGACAGTCTAACCTTAGCCTTACCCTTGCTTCAGGGGGTAGTTTCTTTGTTTGCGGATTATATTAAAAGTGTTCTTATGACACTTTCCATTTCGACGTACCACGGAATTCAACGTAGAACTCCGCATGAAACTCAGAGCCAGACGGGTGTTTATTTGTATTTATTAATGGAATTTTATTTCTTTTCGTTGAATCGAAGAGATCTTAAATAAACATCACAAACAGAGATGCGGATACGATGTATTTATTGTATTTATTTATTGCTGGGAGCCGTCGATAGACTCAGGCCACACGGTCGAGAAACATTTTCACTGCTGTCTCGAGAGAAAACATTTACGTGGGAATTCCACAGAGTTTTCACCATGTGTCAGTGTCAGTGTCAAAGAAGGAGGCCCAGAACGCAGAAAGCTGTTCAGCCTTTAATATTTGCTTGCAGACTTCTTCTAGGAAGAATTAGACTTTATTTGACAGCCTGTTTCAGGTCGAAGAGAGATGCGTGTATATTTTCCCTCAACCTTAATTTTTATTTATTGACTGACAGGCCAGGGAAATAGAGTTTAATAATGGGGAAGCTTGCCGTGTAATTTCTGAGGGAATCTGGTTTCAGGGATTCCTTCCGTACGGCTAATTGACAGATGAAAATAGAGTTTATTGGACACAAGGGCAATGCTCTTTGCGAGCGTTTATATTTGGGAATTTTAGAACTGAAAACTGAAGCTTTCTTCTCGGCTATCTCAGAATGACTAACTTCAGCCAGCTGCTGGTCAGGATAATATTCTAACTCTTCCAGGATTACCCGAAGCAAGCCGCATGTATTTGGTTACACGCCTTCATTAATAAATCTTATTCTGTGTCTTACATTGCATTATAATGTAAAACACGATATAGGAGGAACAAAACAAGCCGAAACTGCAAGTGTTTAGGTGTTAATTTTACGAATTCACATGGATTATGACTTCAAGTTTCATGTTTATATGCAAGATTCAAGGTAAAGCACCTTGATCTACACATTTGGAACCTAATACCAAATAAATAGGCTTATAACCCTAAACCAAACTCAACAGGCGTTCTTCGTTAGAATGGACATGTAATATAATACGTCATATTTGATAAATAATGCATGGTTTGGTGCTGAAAAAAATCACGACTGCTTTACGTCTGTTGAATGAGTTGAACCAATTTTTTTGATTGCCTATACAATTAACCTCTGGATATTCTCGTACATTAAAGCCAGTTTGCCTTGGGATTTTCCAGAAAATTGGTTCCGAAAAAATGAGTTATTAAATTGTTCCATCAATTTGCTAATGATCTTAAGGCTTGGATTACAAAGTATATAGTACCCAGTCAGTAATGACGGGAACGTTTGATCAGTTTTTCTCTCAAATATGACTTAGTTGTCCAGAGAAGTTATCCATCGTCCGCGTCGGCACTAGGAATCACGTAGGGCAAAGCTTCGGCACAACGAAAAATAATCATTACACGAATCAAAATGTATGCATTTAATTGAGCTATTTTCCGGTTGAAAAATTCTCACAGAATGATTTGACCAGTAATACCGGTTTGTATGATCTTATAGATAAACTTTGTTTGTATAAATTTAAAAACAATGTAGTATATCGATATGCTCCCTGCAAATGTGAGTTTAAAGAAATTAACGGTACATACATATTCCACTGGATCAAAATACAGATTGAATGTATTTATTGATTGTATTTACCAAGCCAGTGTAGCTCAGTGGTAGACCAAGCCAGTGTAGCTCAGTGGTAGAGCCTCTGTCCAGTGGACAGCAGACGGCACAGGGTTGATTCCCCGTGTGGCTTGGTAAGGGACTTTGTATCATTAGAATAGTCCCCACGTGTGCCGTGGCTGACTGAATGGCAAACTTCCTGACTGGCAAACAGCATAGATTTACTGAATGACGAATAATTGGAAATTACTGACTGGCAAATCAAAATTAATTACTAACTGGAAAATAAAATTTCGGGACTACTTTTGGCTCGAAATTGGCTAGAGCTTCAACCGGGCTAAATCTACAGTTTGCTTGGTGGAGAGGAGAAGAGTGCTAGAAAACCAATTCTGCATCGTTTGAAGTACCGCAAACTGGACGCAAAAATAGCGAGACTAAAAAGCAATCTGAGTCTTTCAAAGATCACACTGGTGGATTCTATGAGTTCTGTATCGCAATGCTTTCACCTTTAATAATATTTATTGCGGCTAGCTAATGTAAATGATATAAATATTTCTGATTCAACTTACCACAACAATGCCATAGAACAAGACAGTCGTTTCTAGTTTTTAGCTGTAACAATAGTAGTTGTGTTTAAATCTCTAGTTAGGTAATTGTGGAGTTGACAATGACTGCTAATAAATGAGTAATAAAGGTAAGCCGAGCATAAGCAACAAAGAGTTACAGTCCGTCAAGTTAAGACTTATGGCATTGTAAAGTTTTATTCAGGTTTAGGCTAAGTTCGTTACCACAAACGTAGTCCCGAAATTTTATTTTCCAGTCAGTAATCTATTTTGATTTTCCACTCAGTAATTTTGAATTATTTGCCAGTCAGGAAATTTAAGCTGTTTGCCAGTCAGGAAATTTGCCATTCAGTAAGTAGCCCTTTAATTTACATGAGAAATTGAAACGAAATAATTACATTTTCAGTGGTACAAATTAAAGTAGCCTTTCCTTATCTTAATCTCCTAATTAGAAATTAGAATACCTATAGCGTAGAGATAGCTAGTTTCCCTGAGCAATAATCTCGCTCGGATGGGGACATGTCTGACGAGAGAGAATGCTCATATCTAGTTGCTCCCTATCTCCACTGTTCAAGTAGATATTCGTAGTGTCGCTATCTCGTTCTCTCAGCTCGGTGCCGGGAGTCAAGTCGATGGCCTGACTTGAGTCCTAGACACACATTGCTTGCTACTGTGTGGTTGAATTTCCTATCCCATCCTTACCCTAATTTGATTAAAAAATTCCTTAGTTAGCGTCTAGTATGCTGGAAACAAATTTGGCGGACCGAATTATGCTACAACATGACGAAATAAACACATTTTCATTGTACAAATTTTTTTTTAAAAAAAGGCAAACGGGAACTCTACAAAAATAATAATGATGATTTTATAAATCCCCGTTGGTGCCCGTGACCATAACATAATAAATGATCAATAAAGCTTATGCTTATAGTCATTCACCTTGTTAAGAGCACAAAGCATCATCAAAGAAGGTACACGATTGTGAACCAGAGCGATCCCATGAGATCGGGGGTGGAAATAGCCTTTTGTTATTTTCCGCGGATCGACTGAAAGAAAGCTGGATCCCAGTCAACCTGGACACTGCCATTGTGCATTGTGCCAGGGGTTATACCAAGCTTAGCCTAATCTGACCACATAACGCATACACAATGTTTTTGTTCGGGATTCATATGTAAGATATATCGTTCACTGATCCGAATCCAATTATTTTTGTCTCTTCAATTCTTCATTATTAATGAATTGTCGGCCCCCTCGAAGCCATATGAACATGACTTTGCAGCCTTGTAAACGACCAAGCACAAATGGATTTGAAGCTGACTCTTCCGTCCGCCAGGTGACTGCTGAATGCTGCGTGGTTCACTCGAACTCGAACTTCGAATGACTAGCCATCATTCATTAATTATCGATGATCTCCTGGATTGGCCTTTGATATTTTTTTGTGAAGTGGTTATTTTGAAGCTGAAATAGAGAAATTATTGGAGTAAAAACGCAAAAACAATATTATGATCAACGAAAACGCACTTTCTCGATGAAGATGCATCCCGCGGCGAGGCTAGGTTTTCACATTTCACCACTACTTGTGTTAAAATAATTCCAAGAAAACATGAACGATTTTAACTGGGCCATGGTCTTTCTTAAATAAATGCCCCTTAGCAAGGATAGTTCAAAGAAGTTTTTAAGTTCAAACGCCTAGGTCGAAATTTTCAAAACAAAAATAGTCGGATGTAGCACGTGAGAATTCCGTATTTTTGCTTGTTTAACGATAATAATAGGCATCCAGCGCTGCTTTTGGAACTATGCTCTACTACTTTAGCTTTTCTTATATCTTTCTTTTTGATCTTGTTAAATTACGAAGGCCCTTACGCTCCTCTCCATATGTGAAGCCTTTTTGAATCTTATCTTTTACTTTAAAATTTTTTTGGCTCCCTTTTCACTACTATTATTGCATAAATAAGGGCCTAGCCCAGCTAAATACACACAGCTCCCAAGCTTTACACAACGAGACGGGAAAATGAGAATTCTCAGTAAAAGTAATAATACTATATCACTCGAGTTTTGCGGAAAGGTAAACAATTTTCTCTTGAAAAATTCCTTATCTTTCGGGAATGCAGTGGTGAAAGTATGGGTATGGACAGGCTTACGTAATAATAATAACAATATTTGTGTGGATGCGGGGATTCGAGATTCGAGATGTTTTGGTTTATGTTTGTGTACTTTCTCCCTAACCAGGCGTATGCATGCGCGATTTTACGTCAAAATAAATATCAAACACAAAGAAGTCTGCGATCTAGAAAGCGTAGACTGCAAATCCTGTTTATATTTTTGTATACCTACGACCTTCTGGGGGGAATTAGGTAGGTCAAAATGCCGTAGTCCCTGATCCATGCCATGACCCATCCACCTCGTTTTTTAATTCAAAATCGATCCGACGTTCTAGACAACAATGCCAGATCCAATTACGAGCATTTAATAGCTCCCAATAGAACTATTTGCTAACGTTTTTACGTTTACCTGATGTAAAATGGAAAACCTATAAGCAAACCACTACTGAATGCCGTGACATGCTTCACTGAATCCGCCGGTGTATAATACGGATTAAATATGCCAAGGCTTGTATTTGATACCAAACATACACTATTCTGCAAACAACATCTCTACTATTCAAAACAAAAGTACCTATTATTTAAATTGAGTGTTTATTGCCATAATATTAGGAACCCCTAGCTGAATATTTAAAATTAGATATAAATAACACCTATCATATCCCTAAATAATTAAAACAATTAAAACAAAAACTTATTATTATATAAAACAACGAAAAACCCCATACGGTGAGCCAGTAACATGGTAAATATAAGGCTGAGCTAAATTGAGAGTATAAGCACATTTCAAAAGCTTTTACGGTACTTAACTGAAATTTGCGAGACATATTAGAGTAACAGTTATAGGCAAATGACTACATTTAGCTGTGAAACAGAAACAGGTAGATAGACACAGTATTCATGTAGTAATTTAGCATTTAAGATTGACCAACGACAAGTGACGGCCTTGTCCATGCTTGAATTCACGCCTTAGATTCGGAGAACATTAGCAAACCCTTAATTTATGCCTAGCATTCATGCCAACACGCTCACTCACTGCTGACACGTTTGAAATATTAAAAATGACTTGTTCGTGACCGGGACTTTTTGTCAAAAGTTCATAGACGGAATCAGTCATTTGGCTTCAAGAATAACCTTTCCGTGCCTAAGTTTGGCATTAAGCGTTTAAATTATTCATACAATAATTGTAGTTTATCGACCGAGTCGAAGTGGGGTTGACATAAGTAGTATAACGTAGAGAGATAGTCTGTTTCAATTTCTAAATCTAGCATTTCGTGCTGAGGAGCGTTAGCAAAAGCGATGCCACTTGTACTGGATTTTTATGGAGACCGGTTTCCTATAAATTCCGTCTCCGCCACCACAGTTCGTGTCATTAGCCTCGATTCCGTTCCAGTTGAGGCTGTTGAGACTCTCTCCGTGGACAACCTGGATGGAGGCATAAAATAAGACACTTTAGAGCCTCTTGATGTCTTTTCCTAGAACTCGAGACCCCTCGACAGCTACTTACAATTACAAGCGAAATTTATTGAAACTCTGGTCTACTGTGACCTGCTCAGGCGGCAGGCTAAATAGCAAATAGAAGCATTCATGATAGATCAATAGTTACCGTTACCAAGCGTGGGAGCACCGAAAAGTATGCTCTACGTTCTTAGGCGACAAAAGCATGGAATACATTAGAATGTCAAAGCACTTATTTACCCGAAATAGCGATAAAGCAGGTCGGTAGCTCTAGGCGTGTGTTGCCTGGCACTTAAGTCCCTATGCAGTAGGCATGCTACGTAGCAGGCTCAAATCCCGGGAGAAAGCTTAGCATTTGTTTACGTTTACGTTATAGAGCGCTTCTGCTTCAACGTGCAATATTTCTTTGCAGCTTTTTTCGGAATTCGAATCTTGCTGGGGTTTGTAGTGGCAAGCAATTTAGCTCGGTTTCTGCATTGTAAGTTATATATCTTTAGTGTTACTTAACCCCTTCGTTGATTTGCGCTAAATATTTCTAAATTAAAAATATTTTTATTTAATAAGAGCCACGTGCTTAAGATTTTACAATTAGATAATACTTCAAAGCTGCCAGCTGTCATTATGCGATTTGTTACAGATCCCGAGACAAACTTTTAATCTCTCAAACGCTTTCAATTTTCAGTTTTATTAAGCATTACACATTTCTATTAGACTTGCTTTTCATTCAACGGATCAAATAATATGTTTTTTTGCAGTCTTTCGCCACATGCTCTTTTGAAACACACAGCATGATACTCATAATAAATAATCAAGTCCACGTGCTGCGAGTATCGAGTTAATAAAGTCTTTGAGACCGAGATTCAACTGAATTCCAAACAAAAGGCGTCGATGCAAAGCAAAAGCAAACCACATGCTACGAAACATCACACAATGAGAACTTTCTCCAAGTTTTCTTAACTTTTAACAGACAGGCTGTGCGCATTTGGGATTTTTTCCAGGAATCAGAATCAGGGACAAGCTTTCTTCAAAAGTATGCATAACAAAGTGCTTGCAGGTTTCAACTCAGTCAAAATTCTACCAACAAGTTCGTCAGTGACAGAGTATTTGTGAAAAATAAAAACTAGACTGAATGTAGAAGTTTCAGGCACCTCAACTATTTAAATCGATCATCTGAACCAGTTCGGGTCATAACTCCAGCAATTAATGATATTACATTTTTTTCTTATAGATAACTTATACTTCAGCTGTCTCAATTTAATTATGTTCCGAGTAATAATTATGCACTTTAATGAACTGCGCTATACGTATGAGCTGAAAATTGATTTGACGTTCAAGACGTGCTTCAGGAAGGACAACCTGATGCAAAAATATGCAAAGAAAGTAAATATATGTCACTCATTAATATATACTTCATTAATTGGGAAACTGACAGCTTGAATGAAGTCTCTGGCACCCTGACCAGGTTCTGACTAGGAGCTTCATGTGTGAAGCAAGTTTAATTACCCTTCCTAACTAATAGTCTTGACGAGTCATTAAAATGTCGAGAGGCTGGGAAACATGGTCGCGCAATGGATTTGCTTCACGCTGCAGCTATATGAGAGTTTTGCGACGATATTTATCGGATTATTTGATTTTAAAAAATCTAGGAAGATCCACGCCTAAATTTTCATAGCTTTTGGAGCGATTCAGTCATAAAATTCTATCATAATCTCGTGGAATTGTAAAACAGTCGAACAGGTTAAAAATAATTGCCAAATACATTCAAGTGTCACCCAAAGTCGTCCTATTTGAGCACTGAAAAGTCCTCGAACCTGGGATGAGCCGTGTCTTCGCGGTGACTCGACTGTATACAACTTTTGCTGTTGTTTGTAAAAGAGCTCAAGCCGAACATGTAAGCGTCACATTATTCAACTTGACACGGTGAAAGTAATTCTCAATTTAGTCCAGTCTAGTCCCATTCTCTTGTGGGATCTCTGATCTAAACCCTGTTTTTGGCATGAGGATCGTTCGGATGAAACAACTGCTATACAGTTCAATGTAAAAGTAATTATTCTTATGTCGATTTTTTCCATACTTTAATTGAGTCTGTAGTTCAATTTATTTTTCAACGACGCATTAAAATAATAGTGTGTTCTCGCTCATTTATTTTTTGGCGTTGATCTAATTTAATATTCATTGAGTTCTGCTTCCTGTTTTGATTTCGTGTTGTTTACGCATTTCAAGGCCATAGAAGTGGGAGTGGATGGTTGATTGTGTAACGTTAAGAAATATGGGTCAGATGTCAGATTGTGTACGAACGTCTTTACATTCTTGTTTACTTGTTTTCTCAATGTCATCCTGCTAAGAACAATTCTGAAAGTTGCATGCAATGATGTGGTATGCATAGGGTTTTTTGTAAACAGCCGTAGGCGTATCGGATTTCCGATTACTTGCTCCGTCATGCATGCTTAGCAAATCACGTGCCATGCTGCAGCCCAGAATTGCATCAATATCATTTACTAAAATTATTATAGCTTAGCATTTGCTCAGAATAGGAACCTCTATTTATAGGATTAGAAATTCAGACACGTAAACGAATTTCGTCAAAATTTATTTCTAGAGTCAAATTGCCAAATCTTGGCTACCAAGATATTTTATAATATTAGGCCTAAACTTAACTGATTTATTGGAAACCCCCAATTTAGCATTGATCTTATCCAGAACCCGTCATATAAAAGTCCTAAGGTCAGCAATTCGGGGTAAATAAGACCTTATGGAATAGCTCATAGCTCCAAATAATAGGATCATGGACTATAGAATTTATAGCTTTGTGTCTCAAGCGTTTTATGAACATTTATAGCTCGCTATATTCCAGCCAAAAGAAACGTGTCATAGGGTTAAGGAAATAGGAAATAATCCGTTTCCTGTACCGTTATTCCATTGGAAACGTCTGGAGGCGCAGCAAAGAGAAAGCAGGGAAGTGGAAAACGGAGTGTCGATTTCGACCACTTTCTCCGTTTCCTGATAAACCACTGAATCAGACTCAGCTCATCCTCCCACGAGCTGATTGCTTTTACGCTCTAGTGTTGGCAAGCCAATTATTCATTTTCTTCCTTGGCCTCTAACAATAGGTCCCCTAGTCCTCTCAGACAGACAAATCTTATAACTGTGGGCGTTAAAACACTAAAGAATTAGACTAATCAAATGCTTTTGCAAATTGGATTAATTAGAAAGATGCTATTTATAGCTTCTGTACTGCGGACCCGAGCTTGAATCACGCATAGTAACTTACAGTGGTAATTTACTGACTTGAATTAAACTTTAAATAGACGATGCGCTTAAAATTCACAGTGTAACACGGACAAGCTCAATCAGTGATTTTCTATGACGTTGTTTAAAAATGTACTAGAATTGAACGCAATTCGAGACAACAACTGTGCGAATATGCGTAAATTAGGCATGTCACGGCTTCATATAATTAGAACCGGGCACTGAAGAGAGAAGAGTAGATGGCAAATAACTAATTGAAAAGCACACATTTTTCACAACTGACTTATCTATCTAGGCCAAACACGATAGCCCAAAAACGTACGTCGCTATTTGATTAGATATATTAATTGAAAAATAGCAAACCATGAATACCATATTCCACCATATATTTATAGGGCGAACAAATATAGCGTCTAAATCAAGGAGAAACCCAAGCTAGCGTGCTTGATTTGGGAACAGAGAAAGCAGACAGATGTGAAATAGCAGTAGAGAGAAAGTGATTCTAAAAATATCGACTTACGACAGGCCTGACATTCCTCTTCATCCGAATTATCTCCACAACCATCCACACCTGAACAAACAATGGCTGAAGATCGACAAAGCCCATTTTTGCATCGAAAAGGGCAATAGTCGGATGGCTGGAACTCAGTTCGACATTTAAGCTCGTCTTCATCCGAAACGTCTTTACAATCCGCGATTGCATTACAAAACTGATGCTCGGGTAGACATTCCTTCGTTTTGGAGCATTGAAAACTTCCAGGCGGGCATTTGCCCTTTCCTTCTTTACATGAGAATTCATCCGAGCCATCCTCACAGTCTCGTATGCCGTCACATATTTTGGAACGGGATATACAACTTACTCCCCGTTGGGACGTTTGATTAGTTCGGCCACATTGGAAAGCCTGGGAAGGACACTCCATTCCATCTTCTAGATTGCAGTTCTCGTCTGATTCATCTTCACAGTCTGATTTTCCATCGCATACGAAGTACCAGCTTATACATTTTCCATCTGAACGGCACTGTATACACAAAGCATTCAAATAAATATGACGTAAATCAGTCTGAAACATCCGGTATGGATTCCCCTTGAGTAAAGTGTGTACAGCCCAATTTGCTAGTGCTGTTGCATAACTTAAAAAAGCCGCTTCAAAAATGTGTCAATACGTATTTGTCCAGCGGACGTTGGGACGCATTAATGCTGTTACGTTTAGACTTAATCCTGTTATAATAGCACAAGCATTTACTCAAGTTAGGTTTAAGCTCATAGGGTATGGGGTATGTATTAAAAGGCACCAAGAATAGATCTGGTCCGCGCGCTTTGCAGTAATTATACGGTAATCCTGTCTGAGTACCCGAATATCCTAACATTAACAACCTATGTATTGCGATGCCTACAGTAGCTCGTAGCTCCACTGATCCAGTATTAAGCCAATTTGACCTAATTCCGCAAAAAATCACGCCCAATTTGTACAAGATAACTACGGTACGATAAAGAGCTTCAGATTTTGAAGATACACGGTACCTACAAAAAATTTGTCTAAACTTAAAGTCCTAGAATCGTGAACGTGAGTACTAAATCACCGAAAAACTTTACATTTTGTTCAAAACGGTTACCAGGAAATGAATTATGCAGCTTCATAAAGTAATGTCGGAATCGTTATTGTACTACGAATTGGCCAACGTAAAGATATGGGGGATCGAGCTAGGTATAGGTATGCTACTAGAGCCACGAAAATCTAGCAGCTTTCACCCAAAATTGCATCTGGAATCGCCGGTACTGAACCCGAAAACGACGCTCCATGCAAACGACATGAACATTGTTTTTACAAGATGTGCGGCATAGTACTTTGTTTACCTGAAACGTGTGTTTGTGACAAGTCGACATCCTGGCATTACAAGTGGAATTGCTTGACTCAGCATCTGCACAGTCACAAATCCCCTCGCTATTGCAGATCGAGTTCGGGTCGGCGAGCTGACACTGGAGATGAGCGTAGCACGGATAACCCAGGGAAGTGGCGGAAAGAAGCCCGCGATATGTTGGCAAGCATCGTCTTTGGTCGGCAGCCGGTGCAAAAGCAATATCACAGGTACAGACTGAGCTTCCATCTAATTTACGTTGACAATAGGCATTGGCCATGGAACAGTCGTTGTCTTCTTGGCAATGCTCTCCGATTTCTGAAAATTGGAAAAATTTACAAGAAAAATCAAGTCCCGCGTTTTCGCGTAAATTTTTTTTACGCTTTTCGAAAAAATTAATTCGGAGTATATACAACTAGCTGAAAGTCCGTCCTACGGACGGAGAAACCATAACCAAGCACCAAGCATAATACCGGTGTAACCCAGCACCCGTTCGTTTACTCAATCTTCCTTTCCTAAACCCAGCCCAGCACCCATTCTTTCACGCAATCTTCCTTTATTACACCCAGCACCCGTTCTTTAGCAAAATCTCTTTTCTTTAATCCTATCTCTTTTTCAGCAATCCTCCCTTATTTTAACTCATCACCCGTTCTTTACTCCATCCCCCGTTCTTGAGCTCAATCTTCCTTTGTTTAGCACATAACCCGTTCTTCATCCCATTCTCCCTTCTTTTCGACCATCCCCCCTTCTTTACACCGTCACCCGTTCTTTACTCCCAATCTCTCTTTCTTTACCCCACCACCCATTCTTTAGTCAGTCTCCCTCTCTTTACCCCCAATCTCCCTTCTTTTAACCCATCACCCTTTCTTTACACCATCACCCGTGCTTTAACTCAATCTCCTTTCTTTGAGGCATAACACGTTCCAATCACCCATTCTTTAACGCACCATCCGTTCTGTAGCACAATCACTCTTGTGGGGTTTTTGTGGTGTATAGGGGGTAGGAGTCTAAGAATTCAGATAACCAATACAGCGTTGAACTACTCTCGTGAATCCAAAGCTTTTGGTGTATAGCATGAAATTTTAATTTTTTGGTCATTTTGGGTTTTTGAGATGTACGGGGGTAGGGGTTCAAAATATTTCAGTGAGCAGTACTGCGTTGAATTCCTCACGTGAATCTGAAGCTTTTGATATGTGACACGCAATAACAATTTTTGGTCCATTTTCAGTTTTTTGACCCCATGGGGGGTGGGGGCCCAAGGTATTTTGGCGGTAAAGGTCTTATTAGCTGCGAATGACCAAGACGAACAATTTGCGCTATCAATCTATTTCGTAGCATTACCCACTGTCGAGTTATGCGAACACAAACGGACGGACGGACGGAAACTCCAAATTATATAAGAGATAAACAACAGTAAGCCATATTAACGCGCTTGTTGTCGGCAATACTTCATTTACCAGCTATAAATCGCCATAAACTCACGATTCAAAATTATGACGCCTTGCCAACTTTTTCTCCTGAGTAATTAAGCCAAAGCCAAGGTTATATTTCTTTTATTATCATATCCCGTCCCCATGCAATGTATAAATTGAGTAAATTAGTTTTTGGCACGAGAAATGTTTTCTGAATAATACTGAAACAATGGTTTTCCCTTCCACCCGCTTCCCGCCTGCCAATTAGTATATGAATCATGAGACCAGCTATTCATGCATTTCAGGAAACAACCTTTGTAGCTGAAGACTTTAGTTCTCGATAGAAAAATGCGGGTGTTGTTGCCAAAATAATTATAGAGGCACGAAATAATACGGTTAGTCTAGTGATTATGGGAACAAAAGCCAGTATCAAGCTTTTCACAGAGCAATTTTGAACCAGTCATTTCATAGTACTTGAATTACAATGCTTTCTCATTCAAAAGCTTGTTTTGTGAAACAAAGTATTTAGGATTTTAATACGGAAAATATGTTTTTGCTTTGCATTAACGCGCATTGTCCGAGTTAAATCCAACCGTACGTCATTAATGCTACTGTTCTGATAATTAGCCTGCTTTCGTATAATATTATTGAATATTATTTAATTATAATTGTATTAACAAAGCTGTTTTTAACAAAGAGGGCATTTCAAGTAGTCTTTTTGAGGTGCCCACATTAAGTTACTAAATACGCCACAAAATGTTTACGAAAATACTTTACTCAATTATTTCCTCTACCGCTAGCACCGTGTACGTTTTTTTGCATTCACTAGCATTTCACTCAATAATATTCAAATCGTACGATGTTTTTATCCAGAAGTCCTTTAAGGCTAAAATTTATATTTCCTGTCTCTACCGAATTTCGATATTATTCGATTAATTTCCACCGGAAGCGTCATATGCATTGTATTTAATTTTACAATCAACATGTAATCATAGCAAAACTGTACTATTCTCGCTCAAGCTATTAGTTCAATGAATTAAGCCCTGAATTAATTAATTTTTTTTGTACTTGCACTAGATTCAATTTTCCGAATTAAAGTTGAACCGGAGCCGGCGTGGTCAATTTGAATAACGGCACAGTTCTGATGTTTAAAAATTATTCACCGATCGACTATTCGCCAGGACATGTATAGCATGGTGAAAGCGAGTGAAAGCTGGTGAAAGCAGATCCACATAGCTTACTGGTTCCCACAGACGCGCTGCATCGATTTCCTCCGTTGAGCTGCCTTCCCGACTGGCATTGACATCTTCCAAATACTTTCGGCACAACATACTTGCAGAAGCTTCCACGGTCTGCCAGAGCGCACTGATCGTTCTCGAAACAAACTTCACCTACTCTCGAAGCTGTAATTCCAAAATCCAAAATACGACATACAATTATGCAATATATATGTGCATTTAATTAGACTTGGTTTACTAAGCACACGATTGTTGAACGATTGACCCTGGCTCAAAGCAGATAAAGAACATTTACGTTCACGTAACGGTCCAAATTGTATAGGATTCTACAAAAAATGAAATTGTAAAGAAATATTCAACGATGACAATGAACGAGATTCAGTCAAGTCAATTTCAAAGCCCTACAACTAGCTGTGCTATTGACGTAGTTCAGCGTTTGATTTGCCTATTCAATATTTCAATGTTGAATTCTGAAATTTTGCAATACAACTAGGTTCGTATTTTTATTACTTGAAAATTACAAATCATTTCCCTTTCAAAGAAAAGGTGGTAAAATTGGATAGATTTTCTGGGTATCTGGCTAAAGATGTTATAAAAGAGACTATACAAATGGATGCGTAAAAGGCATTTGTGTTAAAATCTTTAGATGTATGCAAAAAGTATATTAAGCAAACGTGCGGTGGTTGGCTACAGGTTTAAACCCATTTATTATGCAGTGCAGCCCCATTCTATAAGCTGCGTTACATGTGCCATTAAGTAACTCAAGTCAAGATGTCAACAGAATCAAACCTGGCATTTGAGAAATACAACCCTTGTTGCAGCTTACAGCATTGGACTGGGATGCACGAGCGGAAGTCCCTAATTCAAGACGCTCGAACACCGGTGAAAGTAGTGCCATAACCATGTAATCCGTTTCATATTTCTCCTTTCTCCGCACATTTCTCTTTACTTCTACTGTATTCCTCTATTCTGATGAGAACGCATTGTGCTGCTCAATTGAATGAAGAATCTACTCGAAACGCTTTTACCATAGGTACCTTAAGCTTGGCATTCCAAATGCTACTCTTGTAATAAAATGAAGTTTCCTTGCAGCTTCTATTCAGATCATATTACATTACGTATGAGTAGCTTTTCAATAAAATCAATAGCTTTCCTCGTAATAAAGTATGAGGGAAAATACGCTTATATGGGAAATTCGTGATTTCCGTGGAGAAAAGTTTTTTTTTGTTATTTCACTTTCACTTTGGCTTGCACTTTTCTTCCGAACATCAATTCTCATCAAGAAGAATGGCTCGAGTATGAGAATCTAGATGAAAACTTATTTGGAACGATGACCTTACTCGAATTATCGACGATCACAGGAGAAAGCATAGGTCAATGATGCCGTTATTAAATTTGCCGGCAATTCGGAAATGCCATTTTGGCCGCAATCAGCAGCACAAGTTTTTCACGACAAACAGTAACCCATTTCATTAAAAAATTCGTTACGTAAATGTAGTATCCGTCTGTACGTCTGTACGCTGCTCGAGTTGATAATGTGCGTCATCGCTACCGGCGGATAAAAAATGTCCCTATTATAAAAATTTGCAAGGGCCCACATGACATCGAACGCTTACATTAGGCTACCTATGTAGTACCCACCCACCGTGTTTTCGACTTGTTATTTTTATGTACCCGGTACCAAACCGACTTGAGGATTGAGAATCTTTGAAAAACAAAGTTCGTCTTTTTTGCAGAGCGAACATTAAGGAAAATGATAAATGGACTTTGAGCCAGGTTCATTGTATGGCGATAAAAATAATGATTTATATTTTTTACGTGAGAGACAAGTGTGGCGACGGTATGGAACAAAGCCACTGCCACAGGCACAGACTCCATTCACACATCCGCTGGATGGTACTTTGACGGCACATTGAGCATCGGCTTCACATTTGAATCCCAGCAGGGTTCCTGAAATTATCAAAAATAAAGAAAGGCGTTCTTGTAATTAGTGTAGGCAGTCGATGAAATGAATCATGATAGTTTTTCCGCCTATAAATGCTTTCAATCGAGACCGCAATCTCAGCTGCCCATCATTATAGATGTTTTTTTTTAAACATTTGAACAGTAAAGCGCTATTTACGGTTGGCATCACTCGAAACTTACTACGGTTTTTATGCTGGTGTGAAAATCGCGGAAATATACTAGTTACCTACCCGAAATTTAGCAATTCTAATGACGTCAGTCGTTGAAAACCATCGATTAGGCTAGAATAAATTGAGAGAAAATGCTGAAATACTCTGTCAAGTGATTAAATATCAAGTGCCATTGTTTGATTGGCTAAGTGGCTCCTCGATTACATTTTGGCACATGCTTATATGAGCAGAGCATCGAAAAGGCTGCGGTAACTTGACATTTGAAATGTTATTTCAAAGGACGATCCATCAATATAAAACGCGTTAAATGAGAACTCGCTCAAATAAATTCTGTCTCGTCTACTGAACTCCAGTCAAAGAACTTGGAAGTTCCAGGTTTCAGATTGTTGAACTGAGAAAGGCACACGCCGCTACACCGCAGAATGAAACTACTATTCGCAATTTTCTGCCTTGTGGCAGTTCTTGCCGGAGTCTGTACATCATCTCCAGTAAGCTCATCTCACAATTTTGGCATTGTTTTGTCAGGCCTTGCCGGAATTTGGAGTTTAAGGGTTCATTAAAATCATCGTACTGACGCTTTGTTTGTCTCATTAAATAGATCCAACATCAAGCTGACTTCAAAGTAATCGCTTTCTACACTGCTGAGCAAGATTTGGGTCATATCAGTTTTGTGAGGGAGGCTCAGGAATGGTTTCCAAAAATCGCTGCTGAAAACAACTTTGTCTACGAGTCCACGAATAACTGGAATAACTTGAATGCGGACTATCTCCGGGACTACAATGTTGTGCTCTTCCTGGATACCAGACCGGAAGAAGAGACATCAACGGCTCGCTTTTCAAGAATACATGGAAAATGGAGGCGGATTTATAGGATTTCATTTCTCAGCGTTTGCTCTAACCCCTTCGGCTTATCCTCAAAATTGGGACTGGTACCATAATACCTTTTTGGGTTCAGGACAATATGTTAGCAATACTTGGAAACCTACGCCAGCTTTTCTGAAGACTGAAACACGAGATCACGGTGCAACTGTCAATTTACCCGATGTCTTCCGCTCAACGGCTAACGAGTGGTATCGGTGGGAGAATGACCTTACACAAAATCCGGATATTCAAATCTTGCTTTCCATTGACCCGTCAAGTTTTCCCCTTGGTACCGTCCCACCGGAAATTTGGTATGACGGCTACTACCCCGTTGCATGGACCAACAGGAATTTCAACATGATGTATGTTAACATGGGTCACAACGATATTGACTACGAGAATGGCAATGCAGATTTATCCAAAACATTTGAGGACGAAGTGCTCAACAGGCTTTTCATTGATGCGATCAATACGTTTGGATTTGGGAATCCACGTAAATAGATTATCCGTAGTATTTAAAAAAAAATCATAAAATAATACTGGAAGCCGTTGGTACAGATGGTAATAAATCGCATTTAATTTTTCATAAATACATAAATGCATAAATAAACTTTTACACAGATTCGGGCGTTTTAAAGACTGTTCCAGCTCAAAGCGTTACAAGCGACGAAAATATTTTTGCACACTGAAGAATAAATTTATGTAGGTATGTAGATATAGTAGCTCTACACGTAAGATAATAGTTCGCTATGTGCTCGTATAATCCAAGACAAGCAGGAATCCCGTGAGATTCGTGGCAGAAAATTAGCAGCTACTTGTGATGATAAGTGTATATAACAATCAAAAATGACAAGTATCGTTTAGCGTGCACGATAACTCATAATATTTCCTGAAACTAATCATGCTAGCATTTCAACAAATTGAAGGTGAAGGTTGAGTTATGTTGTAATTTTAAGCTTAGCTACAAGCTCTCAAACAAAACATGCCATTTGAAGAGAATATTATTTAACGTTGCATTGGGCAAATGCTAATACCTACCGACGGAATATGGAAAATGGAATGAATACGATGATGATACACAAAGATACACTTGAAACTTGAAATAAAATCTAAAGAACATGTAATAATCTAACCAGGCAAAAGCATGTAAAACGTTTGTAAAGCCTGAAGTTTAGTCGTGCGAATCAGCTTTTCGTATCACGAACGATATGCATATAATATTTATACATCCAAGATTCTATTAGAATTCATCTTGTTACCTTTAATCAGACCTATTTTAAGTAGCTTATGTATGTATATTGAATACGGAACCATGGAATGGATAATATTTATGCAACAACGCTTGAGATGAATACAGAAGCATTTCGATAAAAAGATCCAGCCAAATCCTATTAAATTTATTTTCCTCTTCAATTCGACATTTTCTGAAATATTTTAAACAATAATAATATGAGATCTCAATTCAACATGTCAACAGCTAGTGTACGTTAAACATGCATAATTCAAAATCCAATTTTGATGAGTTTGCTCTAAAATGACTACAGAACGTATAGGGTCTTTTTCTTGCGTTTGTTCGCGTCAGGAAATTTTGGCCAGAATCCCAGATCTCATCCAATTCTCAGTCAATTTGAAACCAGTTAGTTGGATTAGTAAACTAATCCATAAAGCGAGATCGGACTAATACGGTGAAAATAATCGGATTAACTCGGGCTCAATTCCCTTGCAATTCGGAATTCATTTTGGAAAATACTATATAAGTTTTTTGCTGGAGGAAAAACTGTGATTTCATGTTACAGCTCCTAGTCCTGGCCGTTTAAAACATTAGCGAATTGAATTTCTCCACCGATAAAATGCTATAGCTTTACTTTGAATCAGTAGTGCTGATGCTGACACGAGAAATATTACCCGAGTTGTTTTCAGCCGACTGACGCGTTCCTTTATTTCAGCGTCAAGCAAAACTGCTGAGCTGAATAGTCGTCATTTATAATAAAGTAATTAATGACAGTGTAGCCCTTGTTTTAGCCTGTAGCACCTCCCACGCGACACTTTTCCCAAATGCAATATTCATTAGTTAGAAAGCTGCAGAATATTTCTACTCATTTTTGCTCTTTCCAACACTTCTCCAAAGTGGTATCATTTGTATGTAGATGCTCTTATAGAATAGAATCGATTTCCGGGATGAACTTACCGGGTAAGCAGGTTGTAGCATTGGCTTCAACAGAATATGGCTGGCAGACACAGACCTTGTGTGCCTTGTCACACTCAGCCAAGGAGGTTTTACAGTCAGAGCTCTCGACACACTTGTCACCGAGCCATGAGGCCTGAGCAGCCAGCGGCGGCGTGAGAAGCGTCCATACGGATAGAACCTATAGATGAACCCCGAAAAACAGAGAGAACAAGATATTGGATTATAGTAGTAGCGGACTAATTTGCATGCAAAACTGAATGAGTATTCCCACTAATCCAGTCCTAAGGCCATGCACGTTCTATTAGCTTCAATGAGATTACGTGCTCAACATTAAAATACACAGTTTTCAAGGTTGGGGAAGCCTGGGCTATCTCTAATCTGGGATTTCGGTTTTATCCGGCTAGCTATCATCTAATACTGCTCCATTAATTTATCTTCAAATAAGGTAGAACTAATGAAAGGGTTTATATTTGAAACTTTGAATTGAAGACGACAATTTAGAACGGCGTTTAAAAGACAATATTTCCTTCGTTCGAAAATTGCAGTCCTCGACCAATGCTTGCTTTTTTTTAAAAATTTGAAACTTACGGATATAGCAAATTTGAAAGTTGTCATCGTACAAGACAATATTTCCTTCGTTCGAAAATTGCAGTCCTCGACCAATGCTTGCTTTTTTAAATTTGAAACTTACGAATAGAGCGAATTTAAAAGTTGTCATCGTACGATCGAGTCAAGCTTCCAAAAAATGACTTTAATCCCAATTTAGCCTTCCTTGCAGATTCCTCATAGATCCCTTTGTCACTTGTCGACGATCTGAACTTGACTGAAGGGGACAGGCCCGGTAGTAGAATCTTGACGTGAGGCTCGATGCCCGAAGGAAGCTGTTGACGTGTGTGAGAAGGAAAGAAGATGAAATATAACCGCCGACTAATCAAAACGTCAATTTGCTCAAAAGGAAGAAAAAACGTGAGTCTGACTGTCAGTGTTGCAGAGAAGANTAGAATCCTGACGTGAGGCTCGATGCCCGAAGGAAGCTGTTGACGTGTGTGAGAAGGAAAGAAGATGAAATATAACCGCCGACTAATCAAAACGTCAATTTGCTCAAAAGGAAGAAAAAAACGTGAGTCTGACTATCAGTGTTGCAGCAGAGAAGACATTCGAACAATTACTCTGTCGTTAGCCCAAGCCCCAGTCCACCACCTCCCTCAGGTGTACAAATAATATTTAGTTAATAGGCGCCTTTGACTCCTGGGCTTATTGAAGAACCCGTAGGCAGGATGTACGGAATAACTGTGACTAGGGCTGGACGGTGTAGGAGATGATTACATTAAGAATTCCTGTCGAGCCCAAGTACCGCAAAAAGACCCTGGGAACTAAAAAAGGCGGAGTAAATTATTATGTAATTTTAAAAAGTGAATCTTTTCTTCAAAACCGTCTTTACTTCTTGCCTACTTTAGCGTTGGACAATCTAATCTAACAGGACGTTTCATGATAAGAACTGATGCGAGCACGGCAAATAACAGGAGCTTCTTGATGAGATTCAAATGGAATGGACAGGTGAGGCGGATTAGAATCAAAGCTTTAATACAAAAGCTACAGAGTCCTGTTGGCCTTCCTCCTGAACACAACATGACTTTTCTCATACGCACTTCCAGGCACAATAAAAATTTATGTAATGCATGCAACTGATTCATTCATTTTTCGAGCTCGATGCACGGTCAATTTGCGATGGGTCAATCTCAAATTTTGGCTTTGTGAATTATTGGCATGCTAGTGCAGCTCAGCTCAATTCGAAAATTATGTTGATATTTATTTGTAGTTATGCAGTAATGCGCAAATTATTTTGCGAG
Organism: Ceratophysella communis; assembly: GCA_009869905.1. Classification (NCBI taxonomy): domain Eukaryota; kingdom Metazoa; phylum Arthropoda; class Collembola; order Poduromorpha; family Hypogastruridae; genus Ceratophysella; species Ceratophysella communis. The sequence goes on from VNWX01000280.1 coordinate 24,371, forward strand.
GCTTACTGCTCGTAGAACGCCTTAAACGCTCCTTTCAGTCACCTAATCGAATTATGTGGAAACTCTCTCGGAATTTAACTGTTTCTTTGCCATCCGGTAATGGGATACGTTATGCAATACGAAGCCAGTGGACCGACCGGTGGCCCAACAAAAACCGCTTATGTTCTCAGCATTTTTACTTATTAAACCCTGTAAATGACTTAACAGGGCAAGGTTTAATTAAACGCTAGACATTTATTATGATGTCTTGTGTAGGTCTAGAATGCGTTGCGAATTAAATTACATAGTCATGTCAAAAATACCGTATTTTCAGAAGCTGAAAGTTATGAGGCTCGTTAACTTCCGATCTCCGCAGTGGCTGTGGCTAGTAATAACAAGTTTGACCGGAACCGAGCGTCCTATCATATGTATTCAAAGTTGTACTGTATGGGCAATATAATGGTTACCTATATTGGGAGTTTCCTCCATAAAACAAGCTGCGAATCTGAATGAATTAAGATTAAGAGTGAACAGTTTCCAAGTTCCGATTTCATAGAATGCATAGTATAAAAGTGAGAATTTCGGATTACCCTGAAATCAATTAAAAGTGAGAATCCAAGCATTTTCTGCAATGAGGAGTTAGGCATTTTCTCATGCTTTTTATGAATCAGTCAAATTCATCCGTTATTTACGCGATTCCGTGTTTTGTGAATGAAAAATTACGTGATTCTGACCACTGTAGTCGTGATTATAACTACTGCTGTTTCACTTCTCGTCTTGCAGTTGAACCGTTAGACATTAATAAAAAGGCGATTTAATGCCGAACATCTTCACAATGCAATTTAAAAAACCTGCCTGC
>VNWX01000281.1:0-25196 GCA_009869905.1 Ceratophysella communis
ATAATATCTTACACTTTTTCATACTTTGACCCAATGTACCCAATGGTATATGTCGCGACCCAAAACGTGATTACCAGTTGGCGTACTTCCCTTGTGAGAATCGAAGGAGGACGCTAACCGCTAACGCTACACTCTGCTTCCCCCTTCCCCCAAATTGAGTCAATTCTCGTCAGTCAGTTCAGTGTTCTATTCTACTAGTTACATTCTCTACGTATAAATTTCTAAACGAGTCAACTTCTACGTTCTACAATTATGCTACATTTATACTATGCAATAATTATCACTATTGAAATAATGAGCCGGTATTGTCACGGAGCTCTACAGATTACAAAGAGAACAAAGAACACAAGTGTTTGGCATTTTAGTTTGCTAATCTTAAGCATAACGGAAGCGGCGGTGGTGCATAGTTTTGGAGCTATCATCTTGTCTCGATTTTTGCGGATTCATTCATTCCTCGGTTCTTCAAGCATCAGGGTTCAGTCTTGTCAGAGATGCAATTGAGTTTAGAAGTGGACGAGTAGCACAAGGAGACAGTACGGTACAAAATGCGAATACATTGAACGATTCCCCGCCTACTCTTACCTAACTAGAATATGGATGTTTACAACTATTTACATCAGTTCAGTATGGGTTTACTTAATTGTGCAGCTTGTGCTTCAACTCTTCCTGCAGCGAGCTCTGGAGTATTTACATTAAGAGCCTCCCCCCCCCCCCACCCCCAAGGGATAGCATAAAGTTCCCTAGTCAGTCGTAATAATAAGTCTAGTGTAAGCGTTCGTGGTGGGAACAATAACAATACTCCCTCGAGTGCTTGATTATTACTCTCAGACTTGGAACCATCTGCTAACGGAAGATGTGTTCAAGGTGTCCATGGCGAGAACTGGTGCAGAACCGGCGGTGAACAACTTCCGCTGCTGGTACATGTTAGTTCCTGAGTCCAGCGTGATGGGAGAGTTGCCCAGGGACATGGGCATCATGGCGGATTCTGCCGAGAACTGTGCCTCATGTTGCTGCTGGAGAACGCTGATAAGACTCTCGTAATTAGCCAATCTGCCCACCGAAGATGAACTGGAGATATCCTGCTGTCCGATGGAGGTACTTTGTTGATTCCGACCTGCCCTACTTCCTTTGGAGGAAGACCAACTGCCCGTGGACTGAGAGGTCGACGAGCTCTTGCGGGAGGACAAAGCTATACTCGTAGTTGGGCAGCAGCAGCAGTAGCAGCCTGGAACAATAAATCAAAACTCCGTTAAACAGATATGCCAATAGTACAGTACAGATTATATTTAGCCCAAGCCACCGTGGACCAACCAGATATTTCAAGCCGTTTTACGCATTATATCTCCTGGAGTACACACACAGTACATAAAACAGCATAAATAATTTCAGAGGATCGCGTATCACAAGAGCTAAGGAAGAGCTAAGAGCTCGATCATCTCATCGCAATCTCCACTCTTGCATGCAAGGAGCAGAAAAAACACGAAAATGCGTGAGAAAGTTTTGAGGACAAGTTAGAAGGAGAACGGATCTGCGGCAGAAGCCTTTCTTCTTGGTTTCATCTTCCATCATGTCATAAGAGCCCATTTTCCGTCCCTTCCTTCTCGTCCCCATCACTTAATGCAACCAAACAGCTTCCATGAATATCAACCTATTCGTTGTGAAATGGCTACAGAAGCTCATGAATAGTACATACATTTGAGACCATAGACCACAGCCTAGTAGCTACAATAATATGGTACCGGACCACTGGTACTGGTACATATAGATCCAACTATTATTCATGCTGACCGGCTTATGTAAGTAGAAGTAGTTCACTGAATGCTAAACATCTACATCGCTAATAGATAATTCGTTTGGTGTTAGTTGAGCTGGCTGATAGAACAAAGAATTCCAAACTGAGCTTGGCTTGAATGCTTCTTGAATTATCAACCATGGAGTGTAAACTTAAGTGTTCATCTTTTGACTCGGAACGAACGGAAGCACGAATCACTACGCAAGTGCTTCTATGTCCCAGAAGAAGCAGTTACTGAGGGGTATGAAATGAACAGGGACGGACGGAAATTATAGCCTGCTTGCTACTACGGATTCTGTTGAACAGATTTTACATACAATGCCGAGATGCGCTTAAGAAGGACAGGCCCTCCGCCTAATGAATCGACATTTCGATCTCGTGATAAAGAAGACAAAAGCAATTTTCTTCTCTCTTCGTGAACAAGGAGTGAGTCTTGGAGCTTTTAGAATCTAGAGCCAAACTCAAGTGTGTTATTCTGTTTGGTCCAAAATCCTTCAAAGGTTTAATGGTTCTTGTTCATTATAATCTACCGAATTGTTGCATTGGCTCCAGGTTTCGTATCAAAGGAAAGACACGTCTAGCTAGACTGCGAGCATACATATTCTTCCAACTATACATAGAATGTTTCACTCCTCGTAATGACCGTCTCCCACCATTCTGTTATGGTCATTGAAATCATAATAACCGACGTTCTTTTATTTTCTACTGCAAATTCTAGCTAGTGCGTTGTCCGTGATCTGCGACGCGTGAAGGAAAAAGAAAATTAAGTAAATCCTACTATAAAGAGGGAGGAGAAGGAGAGAAAGCTCACAGAAGATTAGGACTGGAAACTGGAATAGGTATCCTTCTTTTGTTATCTTCGTTCTCCTCCATCCGCGGCTACATCCGAAAAGCATAAATCTATACATCGGTAATGTAAACCCTCTATCGTAGCCTGTCGCTTTTCCCATCTATCCTTAAAGGTTGTTATTGGTTAGATTCGGGGATTCAGACTTTGTCCACAAGCATGAACAAATTTTACCTTGCAAGTAGGTAGCATTACATACTTACGCGTCAAGGTAAATAGTCATGAACATGGATGATACAGTATCCAGTTAAGTACTGAACTATTTAATTCCAGTCAGCCTAGTTAACTTGGAATGCCTATGCCTTGTTTACATTAATCGCCTCTCCCTGATCGAATTCACGTACTCACGTAATACCAATCGTATTTCTAAAGATATGAAGATAAGTGCGAAGAGTGAGATAATTAAGATTTCCAGAATAACCTCAACCCTACGTATCATATAGCTGCTTCAAAATGCAAATAATATTTCACACAATATCATTATTGGATTTATAACTCGTTAAAACCCGACGTGCATGCTTTTGAGTCTTGATGAGCTCAATCTCGTTTCAATCCACACGGGGGGGTAGGCACAGCCACAGTATTGTATAATCATAGGCCTAGGTCCTGGATAAGTGTTGCCCTTTAGCTCTACACAGCTCTTATGTCTTAAGGCCTAGAAAATAAATGATCAAAATGGTTTCGAAGGGTACCTAACTACACCGTGTAGTTAGGTATGTACACCAGGCAACAATGGAAAGGGCAGCCTGGCATGTGGAATTGGAATTTCGGATAGGGGTGGAGGAGAAAAAGAATCAAGAAATACAATTAGGTATATACTTCCATGCAGTAGGCAGCAGAAAGGATGTGGAGGTCCTCGTCAGGGTTAAGTTAGATATTTTTGTCTACTTGCTTATTGTACAAATACAAATCTGCTGGAGAGAAACTTTAAAGAATGGCAATAGCAATAGGCCTAAAGAGAATTACCTAAACTTGCTCTCGTTCCCCAAGCAAGCATACCTATTACTATCAGATAGGTAATTTTTTGAAAGTACTCCTATCGCATATTACTGTTAGTGATTCAAGTAAATCATTTGTTTTCCTTTCTATACCTCTCACTTTGATGATAAATTTCATATTCATTTCAGGCATTTCAGCTATAGCAGCTGAAATCTCTTTGAATCCGAAATCCAATAGGATGCATAATTCGATGACCATGTATCCACCGTAGCTAAATACCAGCTAACGATTTCCAAAATTCAAGAAATCTTAAACTAAATAACCTTAAAGCGTTGAGCATCAAAGCTAAAGTACACCTTCAAGACTCGACGGTAACCAAATGAAGGCTCAGAATGAGCATTGTCTTATTCAGCGAAGGAAAACGGAAACTAATCTTAAGTGCTACCCAAATAAATATATACAGTTACGACGGTTCCATTCCATTACTTGTACTTTGTCTCATTCTCATTCCATTGGAATTGGAAGACACAAGACACGCCAACAAATTCAAAGGAAATCGTAGACGCGTAGCCATACCCACGTCCGATCGGAGTCGCATTCCGTCGACCTGACTAACAATGACGGAGAATTGAGAATTCTCCACCTTCTTTATTTTTTCTTAAGCTTTTTCCATATCCATTTAACAACCACTTCTCAAAAAGGGTCCCCGTGGAGGCTCAACTTTAAATACCGACATGAGTTTTCCTACCTGGTTCTGGTTGTATTTTCTTTTTAAATCCTGGATGCACATTAGAAGTGTATTATTATCCCGTTCAAGAAAACGGAATTATTGTTAGCAACGGGAGTACCTAGTTAAAATTTCAAGTCCAGTCCAGTAAGTATTCCAAAAATATTAAGGGACACAGACGAGGGAGAGTTCTTCGACCATGAACTTCCTCCGCCTTCGACGCAGACAGTCTGCCATGATGGAAACAAACTCGTTTCCTTCAGAGATTTGGTAATGATGCCGAGCTGGGGTCTCGGTGCCAAACGGATTTGCTGGCTGGAGAGATTCTGGCTGGATTGGACCAAAAACTCTCCTCCTCCCTACTCTCAAACGCAGCAATCCCAAAATTCCAACCCCAACTTATTCATCGTGGACTGTGCATTCCCTTTTTCCTTCCAGAAACCCGAAGCACAATGAACCGACAAAACTGATGAATTGAGACGTTTAAAATTTTTAATCCCTCTCAGTCATCTCAGCTGATGTTCATCTGAAATTCAGTTATAAAATTCAGTTATGAAGAAAAACAGATTCATAGATTAATTTCCTGAATACATGACATAATAGATTTTCCTTATTTAAATTCGATAGTTTTCAACTCTATTCATGTACTGTGCAAGACGACAAAGTAAATCCTGGCATAGTGCGGCGTTATTCGTTGAGTGGTCAGATGAAAACATTATGAGTGCTGACTTTCTCCTACCATCGACATCCGCAAATCTACGTCTTTGGGACAACTATATTGTGGTAGGTATTAGATACGACATTATGACAAATATATAAGACAAGTTATATGATACCGGCTCTACAGCACAGAGCACAGTACATATAGCACCGGCTACGACCAAGCTACGAAACAACATGCAGTAGGTGTGTATTGTCTAATGTAACCAAACCAAGCCCTAGAATTGAAGACAATATGTTAGTTGAACTGCAAATTCTCGTAATCACTAGAAAGAACAAAAGGTAGAGATAAAAGTATTAAAACATTGTCGACTCTGAATTGAATAGGCTAAGCAAATAAGCAAAATAGAATGCTTTTCGGGTTCGTGTGACTGATTGCATCCATCCCTTCTGCCCGTGGATGCTTTTAACAAAGGAAGAAAATCGATACGCGTGCGTGTATGTATGTATATACCTCCATCCTCCATTATAGTACGCTCTGCTCACCATCATCCCCAATCCCCCAGTAACAAAGGGGTAAAGAAGTTAGAACAGTATAGTACAACAAAGGAATAAATTACGGATAAAAAATCTACCCGGATGGATGCATGGATGAAATGGAATCATGATCCAAGTCCTTACCACGCCGTCTTGCCCTTAATTTTCTACTTCAATTGGAAGATATAAAAGTATAGGAAAGGTTTCGCTTTAAATATTATGTTTGGCTGTATCATAAACGTGTATCTATGGGCTGTATACGCAAGTAATACTGTACTGCAGCGTTCTAAAATACTAACTGGAACTGGAATAGCTACAGGATGTCTGTCACATCAGTTGTCAGTAATTTTGTAGCCCGTACTAATACACACAGACATCTGATACAAACAAAAGACTGATGACTGTAGGTATCCGATATGCAGGAGAATCTATTCTGAATCTAAAGTGAATCTACAAGCACAAGCTAAACATTTCAAAATATACAAGTATACGGAAATCCAAATTATTTAACACGCATTGAAAAAATAAAAACAAAAGGCATTCATATTGTGTATTGGAGAAGCTTCAACAATTCAGTTATTCATGCTGAAAGTGCACAGATGCATGCTCAATAACAGCTGGGCATAAATGAGGGACACTTGTCTGGGTTGTGTATGATGAAAAAGCACAATTAAAGATCATACCCAAGCTACTATGTATTATGCTCTCTCTCCCCAATCAGTTGGTTGCCGCTTGGCCCAGGAGACCATCTCGTATTTTGGGGGAAATGAAATACACCGAAACCGAAAAATGGAAACCTTTCAAGGTTTCTGAGTCGCAAATTACATCGACAAAAACCTAGTATTGCAGCAGCGTCGATAAGGGGAAAGAAAGCATAATTTTTGTTATTGTAGTGAACTTTTTTAGGAGACCCCTTTATCCCTAACGCTTGATTCCGATTTCCGAATTTGAACGTTTAGATTATTAGACAGTTTTTGTTTCCTTTCCCCTTTGTTTTGACTAGTTGCTCAGCTGAAAGCAGGCGTCGCTGCACTACGAGTCCAGGCGTGCCTACTGCATGCTTGATCAATAGAACAGAACTCATCTTCAGATATCGTATAATGTTCTCTATCCTCCTCTTTTGCCTGGTCCATCAAACAGTCGACAAAATACTTGATGAATGTACAATGTCGCCCGCGTGGCTCTTGGTTTTGGTAATGTACGGGTTTTTTAGCATGTCGTTTTCGTTAGAACAGTCAGAATGGAACTGAAATAAAAGGCAGGGTTTCAGGCTACAGCGTTTTTAAAATTATTCCCAGAAAGAAGTTCTATGCTCCATCTTCCCTCCCAGTTCCCCTCTCACACTCTCACCCTTCTCAAGTATTCCAGCTTCCAGCTTCTCACACAAATTTATCTTGGATTAAAAAGGAACAAGAATATCAAGCAATATATTTACTGAGATCAATAAGATACCTAGTCACATATTATAATAACCCTGTATCTTTAAACCAAGACAAGACAGAAACTGTAAATGTGGCTTGGTGTTCTAAAGCAGTATTTTTGTTGTAGCGCTATGTTGGCAGAAGAGAGCCAGAGCAGCTAGCTGAGTCGGTTCGGCCTTAGTCTCGCCCTCGCTTTGCAGATTTGTCATTTGATACACCACATGCACGACATCCGGAAAAGCGTTCAAAGTACTTATACCACCGATGTAGAACAAAGTGAATGATTCGTTCCCCATTATGCAATGCAGTCGATGGTGATAATTCGCTATTCGCTGTTATTGAAGCCGTTGAATAACTGTCAACAACCAACTCTACCAATTAATAATTTTGTTCTATTCAGCCTCAAATCAACTGAACGTTATTTGGTTTGAAAAATTCCACTTCGTTCCGTACATCAGATGCAAAAATCATAAATTAATCATCACAACTCTAAATACTTTTCAGCCAGGTGCATTTTTCCATCTATGTAGTAGCTATGCACATTTTCCTCTTGGTCTTGGCCAACTCGACGGAGGTGAAATTGCTGATTTTGTTCCTTATAATTATAAGCCGGACAACTTGACAAACGTATGTTCTATAGTCCGAGTTTATTCAAGCAAGCGGCATGAGAACCTCATTAGTTCATGGATACAGAAAAGTGTAAGTACATTAGAGACCCGACACCCGACCGGTTTTAGCTGGCTATAGTTATAGTTCCTGGGAAAGGGAGAACGGCATGCAGTTTAATGTTTAATGCATTATGGAAACGCCCCTCGGGTATCACATACAATATAGAACTCCGCCATGCATCCATATACCTGCCTGTCTGTCTTTAGCAAAACTACAAGTCCAGAATGCGGAGTTCCTTTTACTTGCTCTGAGCTCTTCATCTCCAACTGAAATCCATTCAAATGGAGAAAGGGAAACTTCAGCTTCGTTTTAAAATGCCGATTGCCCTCCTATGCGCACTGCAACTGACGCTGCCACCTAAGACACAATATAAATATTCCAGCAAAATTCCCATTCTGATACTGGGAATCAAAATTATTTGGGCTGGATGATGGGTCAATAATTAGGTGATTAGTGATACATGCTGTTGACTTAAAAAATCATCGCAAAAAACTGAATGCAGCGTCCAAGTTAGTTGTTGCGAGCTGGCAGCTTCTGAATAACAGGCAACTTATTCATTTGACCAAGGGTTGCCCCCTCTTTGTGCCCTTCTCTGTCATGGATCTGTTCTATGCAACACTTTGTTTTTCGGCAGTTCAGTATATTTGGGATTCAGGCTCAGGTTCAAGACAAAGGATCTGAGCTGGTAGTGGACGGACACTTCTGTGTAAAACATGTCGGCTGAAACCAAACAACTTAGATCATAAAAGTTCCATTTCCATAAGTACAACGTACAACTAGGCTAGGACCTCACTTCGCCCATCCAACGAAATTATAGACAACAGAAGATTCATTTTTATAAAGGGAGGAGTATAAAACGGTCTAACAAATAAAGGTTTTAATCAGCCAGGTCAGGTCATAAAGTCTGGAGCCAGCATAGCCAGCAGCCCTTTTAATATTGCTACGACTCGACTCTTCTCGTATATACAGCTACCCTGACTGCCTGATGCAAGGCGGAGTCAGGAGTCAGTATTGACTGAAATGACTCTTGCAGGAGCGAGGACGACCTGAAGACACCCGAGGGAAGAAAGCAGGATTCGGTCGAAAAGCGCTCTCGGCATTGACGGCGAGAAATAGAAGGATTCGACCGAACTTGAAGCACTGAAAAAGCTGCCACCTTTTCTCAATGCCCCTGAATCGCAACCATGAAGTACTCCAGGCATTTTGTAAGTCTGCCATTTTATCAACTACCTACCTAAATACCTGGATGATGTACTTTCGTCTTGAGCTTGAGTAGACTACTAGAACCACGACAACAGTTTGTCTATTGTGAGACGACCTCGCTGAAAATTGTGGCTACACATAACTCTGGAATATTTGACCGTTATTCTGAAGTATAATAAACAATATGTAAATGACATGAATGAACACGCAATCTTTAACTCCATTAGCAAACCCATAACCCATTCATTTGTTGTATTTACCAAGGTACTGCCACGCCATTCCATCTCATCTTTCGTCCACTCATTCTCATTCTATGTAAAACTCATCTTCATATTCTAACACCCCGTTCTTTCCTTCACACCAATTCGTAAAATAAATATAATATCCATGCAAACAAAAATACATCATTTCTTCTTGCGCTTGGGTTTTCGAAATTCATTAGTAAACATGCTCAAAGGTGAAACGCTTGCCCAAAGAATGCCTGAAGCCCGACTCAAGCCGGTACATAAATAACCCTGTACCATTTCGAACTTCCTGGGCTGGTATACCGCGTACAGTATAGAACCCTTGGTTGGGGAAAGTAAATATCTTCTATGTACAATCCAATCAAGTTCAATTTTGTAGTATTTTTATGGTTTATGGTTCGACCTAAGTCGTTTGATTTGCGTAGTTTTGATATGCCACGTTTTACTTCAACTTTACAAAACACCACCGACCGTCCACTTCTTTAACACAATTTAGCTTACTAGTGCAGGACATTTTGACCGATAATGAGGCTTTCCTTGCCTTGAGTCCACGACCAAGGTCTGTTGATGTCTTTCTGTTCCCTTTCTTTCTTTCTGTAAGAATTTGAAATTTTTGAGATGCATTGAAAGATGCCATATCTGTGTTCGCGTTCTACTCCTAACCCAATGGCAATTTCCGGCGATTCTAGCGAAGTGAAGTGATCCCATACGCTAAGGTTACTTACGATGTAAGTAAATAAACTTCCTTTAAGCGCAGCGGAGAGTTATAGGTTATGTGCTGTACTGTATAAGCTTATGGTAAATTTCAAATTAAGAATTTAAGTTCATGTCTCCTCATTCCTCATGTCATGTTAACTGTGTGGTTGTGCTGTCCGGTTCATGACAACGGACAATGATAAGACTGCAGGAAAGAAAAAAAATAGTTTTTCTTCTCGAATTCTCGAGCAAACAATCGCGAAACTAAGAGAATCCTGAGAGTCGATAAAATATGAAGAGAAAAAGAGAGGAGGCGAACGACGACGACGGTAAGGCAAAATGAGGAGATTACAAAAGATAAAAACAGAAAGACGCAAAGAGAGAGAGATGCTTGCTGGTACGGACTTACAGCTTACAGCACAAGCAAAACACAAAGAAGCATTCGTTATTTTCTTTCTCCCTACTTTTGTTTGCTATGAAGGCAAGATGCGCTGCATCTTACATTGTACTGGAATTGGGAACTTTTTAGGGTAGGGTGGTGCAGAGAAGGGACGACGCTCAGACTCGCAGACGGATTTTTCATCCCTGCTGCCTGAATTCAAGCTCGATCCGACACCCGACTGTCAGTTTCAAAGCTCAAGTCAGGTCTCACAACATAGGTATAAACATTGTTCAGATTCAGATGTTTGGGTTGTTGTGTGAGATTGGGGTTCGATTTGGAGAACTCATGAAATGAATAAGATGCTGTGTAAAGTTTACCTGAGCTGGAGCTCGAGAGATCCTGGGAAATAACTGAGCGCCGCTGATGATCCTGCAAGGCCATCGGAGGGCTTACGTCGGAGTCGTTCTCGGAGCATACGCCGCTGTCTGACCCCGATCCCCTGTCCACAGGTACTGCGATCTCCTTGGAATACCGAGCAGCCTGGGCCGCATAAATGTTGTTGGGAGTGTTGCTATTGTTTGGAAAGGTTGAACCGTAGTGCAGAGGACCGAGCGGCGGAATAGGGCCCCCATTCACTCGCCCACTGTTCGGGAGCCCGTAGCCTAAAAAAGTAGAAAATTGATTGTGGTGGTGAGAAGCGTTTGCCGAAGATGCGGATGGCGTGATGGCCAGGTTGAGGGGCTCCATAGTCTGTGGCGGAGTTTTGCTCATAATGACGCTTTTTTGATGGGCCTGCTGCTGGCTCATCATCCGCAGTCTTTTGTTACTCGAGCTCGCCGTCGATGCGTTGGGATTGGGAGTAATTACACTATTCCCCAAGTAGCTCAGACCTCCGGGATTGCTGCCAATAAGCGAGGAACCGGATGAACCATGCACACTATTACTCATCAGGAAACTCCCATTACTCCCGTTTATGGTGCTACTGTACGGGGCTCTATCCGAAGCCTGGTGCGGATGTGACTTTTTAATAGGACTGCCTTCGTTACTGCTCCCGCCGACCCTGTTCCCGGCAACGAACAGGGGGAGATGAGCGGATATGCGACCGGAGCTGCTGATCAAGCACTCGTCACAGTTTCCGTAACCACAGTTTGAGCTCGTGGGTCCGGCGTGACTTCCTACGGCCTGCGTTCGGTATCGCATGTTTGTAGAAGAGCCAGTACTGGAGCCGGTGGTGGAGGAGATATGCTGATTGGCATAGGAGGAACGAAGTGTCTTGATATGCGACTGTTGCTGCGAGTGGGCGGCGGGTAGCCCAGCCCCAGTGGACAAGTAGTATAAGGTGGAGGCGATATCACCGAGTCGGGCAGAGCTGGTGCGGGATGCCGGCGGTCCACTCTTCGGCGGAGTCGGCGGCATCGAAGGATTAGTAGTGAATGTTGGGTGCTGTTTGGAGCGGAAGTAAGCAGAAGGATGTATGATGAGAAGAGGAGCACTTCCTTTCGGTGGAGCAACTTCCTTGGGCAACTCATATTCAACACTCACGTCCACAGTCAGTGGTCGATAGTAGTCTACCGGCTTCGCCGGAACGCCTTGATTGTTGTACCGCAACATGTTCGATTCGTCGGCTTCTATCAAATTGACACAGTCGGTATTGATTTATCTCTAATCGTCCGGGTCAAGCAGAATGGCGTTCTACGAAAACCAAAACCACTATTCCGATTTCGTATAGTTCTGATTTCATACGATATAAGATAAGACCATGAGATTTTGGGGCACTGCACTTTTATTGGTTTCTAATTTTATCGTTGAAACAGGCATGTGCTTGTACCTATATAAATTCCTTCAGCACACGTAACGTAACGCCCTCTTAAAATCCGTTCAAATTAAAAGATCAGCAACACCAGCACAAAAGACTTCCAGCTTGATACTACTACCGGTGATAGAATTGAAATTTCGACCACATTTATTAAATAGGAATGTGTACAACCAACAAATAGCTCGCTTCGAATGTTAGCCCAGTACTGAGGCGTCGTGGTCCAAGCGCATTTCACTGAAGCTTGTTGAAAAATAGTTGGCTTAATCTCTGATCTTCTCGCACCGCTTATTGCAGATTGAAGAATACACAGTCAGTGATACAGAGGAAAGTCATGCATGAGCTGTCACATCACATCATACATTCGCACGTAGACGTAAGAACTCGTCCGACCGCATTATTTTCTTCTGATGTGATCACGCTTCTCTCAAGCAAGCCAAAAGCCCAAGACCTTAACAAAGTACTTCACTTTGAAATTTCTTACGAGTGATATAGAATATAGAAATGGGCGGAGGAACCCGAGTACACTGCACTGGCACTGGCAGGCAACTGGACAGGATACAGGACAATTTAAAAGTTAAAGTACAAGTCACACACTTCCCTTACGATTTTGAATTTAAGGTTCCTTATCCACCGTTGAATGTTTACACAAGAGTTGGGCTGGAATTGGAAAAGAAAACATTGAGAACGACAAAATTGATTGAACTTGCACTGCTTGTGTAATATGTAATACTGCCGATAAGAATAGATAGTGCGTAATGGTGCGGAGTCACCAAGAGCCAAGAGTCGACTTCTGACTCTGGCTACTAACTGGCCTAGCCACTATACCAGCAGGGACAAGGGAGGACAGGAAGGTAAAGTATCAGACATTGGACATAAGAATTTAGCTGTCTCCTTGTACTTTGCTTACCCGACAGAGAATACAGAATAATTTTGATCGGTTTGGTCAGCTTCCCTTAAAATCCGATAACTGTCAATTGTGTCGACGACAGACGACGATGCCGCTGGCTGGTATCCCAGGGTTTATTGACCAGTAAAAACAACACAGTCCACAGTGACCCTGCACTCTGCACTGGGTTGAGCTCGGGTTGCAAAGGGTCTGTAACGTGGTGGTCAGACAAGTGACAAAAGAGCCGCCTGTTCCAATGGCATTGAATAATAAATAAGTAGAGAAAATGATTTTTTGGGAACGGATTTTTAGCTTGCTGAGCCAAGGCTAGCCGGGTTTGTGTGGCAGGGTCGTTTTCTTGTTGGATGGAACAGGCTATGCTGCTGCTGCTGTCTGGCTTCTTTGTTGTTGTTGACAGGGAGCCAGGCAGCGTGCGTCTGTCCGAGTCTGAGCTGAAGCAGTCGTCGTCAGTGGAATGTCATGGGCTGTGCTGCTGGCTGGAATGGAAGTAGGAAAGGAAAAGTAAGAATGGGCAGGCGAAGAAGGAGAAATAGGGAGGACCGCGACAGGAACGAAGAACCATGATGTTCGTCTAGTAGGGTTGGTAGTTGGTGTTGGTACTGCGCTGCTGTGTGGTACCTAAATCGCCGGTGCTATGCTGCTGCTGCCGCCGCCACGCCATAGTAATGCGGAGCCTCTTTTACCCTCCTCCGTGTTTCCTTTTGGGTATCTCCTGCACAGCGTTTCTCTCTAACAAAAAACCTTTTCTCAGCTGCTGCTATGCTGCAGGTAAGCAGATGCATTCCTCTCTGGTGCATTTATTTTCTTCGTCTTTTCTTTCGCCTACACAGCCTATAGCCTGTGTCCTGCAGTTGCAGTCCTGGGTGCCCTGTGCCTGACCTGCTGCCCATGATGCCTGCTTGCTGCCTATGCTATGTATCGTAAAATGAATCTTTAGTTTGATTCTGTTCAATAGCATAACTGCGGATGAATATGTTTGAAAAGATGGTTCTGAAATAACGACTGAACATGCCGGATATGGATTTTTGACGAAATTCCAGAACCTCTGTAGGTTGTACCTCTAAGCAAGCATGTATAAAAGTTTTGCAAAATCTCAATGCGAATTACGAATGTAGTTTGTTCTTGAAAGTACATACAAATCTATAGTTATTTTCATGGTTTGTTATTTGTTCTCCAAGAACTACAGTTACAGAGTTTCTTTAAAGCGCTTTATAGCTTAATTGACGGGTACTACTGGTAGCTACGTAATTAAGTGGTTTCTGGCTTGACTTCTTTATGTTGACTAACCAGCCGCTAAAACTAACTAAACAATGGGTACAATGTATACAATTTAAATCGACAACTAAAAATCTAATCAAACGAAACGGAACTATTAACACACTTTCAAAAGTGTTGAATTATATGTTTTTAAAAACTAATAAATACTGTGTAACGAGATGACTTTTAAATAAAACTTTCAGACTTCAGCTTGACCAGAATCTAGACTTCTATAGATGGTCATGCTTGATTTATCATACGGTGTAGCTTTGTAAGCAATATAGGAACAGATAACAAGAACTTTGAAACGTTTCTGAAACACCAAAATACTACGGTTTTATAAGCAGTTAAAGTTTTCACGTTGGTACGTTTGTCACCGAACTATACTAAAACTAAAGAATTAACAATTTGAGCAAAAAATATTATACAAGTCTAACACTCGGAGGGTTAAGTTGAGCATATAAATAATTGAACCGCTTACCATAATTTTATTTACTACTTAGGTAACTTACATATTTTTAGTTGCTTGCATGACCTTGCACAGTGGCAATTTTGTGACTTCCATTTCTGGTTCTGCGGTTTAGATGTGTCTCTCGACAACATTCCAGCATACTTCTTGAACAGCAACAGGAGCGAACGGTAAAGATATTACAAAGTAATAGGTAGTTACTAGTAGCTAGAGCTTTGATTTCAGGATATGGTCCTTGCAATCCGCTTGAACACTTGCTGTGGAGTCCAATAAGTCTATTTTCGAAATGGCGTTGCCCGATTTCGTAGAGTGAATTTTTCTGCTCACGGCGAAGCAATTAGCATTCATCAACGGCTCTGTGTAGAAATAAGCAACAAGCGGTTAATGAACAGGTGCAAGTAGATTTTCTAAATTGACGCCTTTCAATAGCAGATAGCTCACCAATATGTAGGAGAACGGATGACAAACTTTGAACATCTTTCACGAAGACCACAAGCGATCCATCCTCTCTAAAACAACCAATCATCATATCAATATTATTAGGAATCAGACGGCGAGGCATGGCAGTCCACAGGAAGTTTTGAACGGCAAACATTTCGCCTTGACTCACAGTTTGTCTTTACATAAAGAGCCGGTCTTGAGCAAAGATGAGACAGCGTTGGTGAGAGTATCTAGAGAAAGTGCTCCATACTCCTGGTTCAAATTAGCTTTTAACTCTTGTTGGATAAAATCTTGGCACATCCTCACTAGCCGATTTATGGCATAACGAGTCTGATGTTCCTTTGCCTCTAACTGTTAACGAATTTCAATCAAAAGTCAGAGAAGATACAAAACGGACGCAGACAAGATTATAAATGAGTAAAACAGATTTGAAACTTGTAAACTATCACCTGTATTAGACATGTGATGACACCCCAATATGCAATTATGTATGGTTCAAGTCCACGTCTCAAGATCTTGAAAACTGATCCTTTAGTTTCATCGTCTCCACCTCCACAATGGCTTTGTGAGTAGTTCGGATGAACTTCTTTGAACGCTACAGAGTTGAGTAAATTAGCAGCCCAAACAGCTTCCTGTGAGAGATTCGGAAATTCTTAATTTAAGAATGGGGCAGACAACTTCGGTGATCGTATTGGAAATTGGGAAGTGCAGTGCTGAAGACCAAAAAAGTTATTACCTGTGACTCGGCTCCAAGGATATACACGAAATCTTCTCGAAACAGCTGCCTCATGAATGAATATCCTTCCACGTAATTCTCAGATATTTGAATCTGAGGCTTAAATTTGTTGATTTTATCTCTACTGAGCTCAAGACTTCGTTCGGGATTTAATTTTAACATAGCTTCGTTACAAAAGCAAGATAAGGAAAATGGAAAAAGAATACCTAACGACTGATTTGCGTAGTGTTGAAACACCATATGCTGAACTGTATCACCGGATTCAAAATTAACAAATACACTGTTGCTCTGACTATGAACTGTGACTAGTGCTGAGTGAACACTCAAAGCATAACGAACATTTGCCTCAAATCCTTCTCCAATTAGAGGAAATCCCAAACTTGACTTTCGCAGCTGGAGCACAGCTTGAATAGACTTCAAGGCGTGAATTAGCTCCTCAAATTGAACTCGCATTGTCCCTTTGGATATCTATGCCATTTGAGAGATTAAGGAGTACAGTTAAGCATTTTGTAAATTCTGAAAAATGAAACGTAATCTTACCTTAGACACCATAACCAGTGAAACGGCTGCAAAAATTGGAACTACGAGGTGCTGTTGATGTTCGACAATGACATTCGTTGCTAATAGTAAAATACTACGAGAAAGCGGGTTGTCAATACTGGGTGATGAAGTAGAGACTCCTTCCAAAATTTTGCGAGCTGAAATTAACTTCCCGAAATTAACGTACACCGAGCCATAACGTTGACTACCCAAGAAGCGCAGAGCTTTCAAGAGCAAATTGGTTGATTCCTTTGGTTTCGGTTTTCCTAGGAGCTCGTGAGCGTATAATTGTTCTTCTAATGTGCGATCATAGCTCATGCTTATAGGTAGGATAAGAATATCCGGTATCTCGTTTTCCCTGCTAGACCCAACCAGCAGCTCAAGAACACAAGATAAAAGACCTAAATCCGACGCAGTGGACAATTTTAGGAATTATTGATGTAAAATAAAATTTTCAGTCTTTTCAGATGTGCTAAAACCAACACGAACCAATTTTCGGTCCCAACGACTTTCCGGAACGACTTCTGGTGCCTTCAACGAACATTTCCATAGGATGGCCGCCGACTCTGACTGCCGTTTTGACATACTCGCTAATAAGAGCCCAATACAATACATCTCCTCCAAAGCGCCTCCGGATGTAAAATGCTCCAGACTTTCTCAACATTTCTCCCATGCCAGCCATGCCCATAAAATCTATACATAATATAGAAAACCAAACAAAAATTGTTAAATTCCGTTTGCTTTCAATTACTTGTCGGAAAATCATTCCATTAAATCTTGCTAATACCCATTCCAGCTGCAATTATAGGCAGCGGTAGAGAATAGTGAAATGACATGTATGAGATCAACAGGAAATCAACATAGCTTCGATGAGTGGGTAGAAGCACAACTGGACATCGCTTGTATGCTTCTCGGATCTAAAAATATTTAAAGAAAAATCAAAAACCTGAGCATAGTGACATTAAGAAACGTTGTAGAATTGTTTATTATTTATAGTCACGCGTCCGAAACCAAAATGTGAAATTACTTCATCAAGTCTTTCCGTGTTTACTTGAATACTGTTGTACAAACGCTTTGCTATTTTCGATAGTATCAAGCCAAACCAACGAATAGCGTACCTAAATGAAATTAAATGGAATTGTTTACTGCATAAAAGATTACAAAATCGCTTTAGTATGAACAATAATTTATCATTGGCACATACATGTGGTAATCGTGAGCCATTTCTGAAAGTATCGCTTCAGCCTCCTTCGAAACTGTAGTCTCCGGCTTCCCATCTCGTTCAGATATCTAACCAGACGCAGTTAAATTTAATAATTCTGATTTCTAATTATGCTAATATCACACACACACGGCAATTTTCAGTAACAATGACGAATAAAATAATTTACAGGCACAAGATTTACCTCTCGGATCACACGCCGAACATTTTGACTTGCTAAGACAGCGTCTACGACCTCCTTGGAATCTTTAGCCTTTCCGCACACAAAATACGAGGACCCATTCCACGTACGTGAAGCCCAACTGAAATCATTCGTCCCTCTCCTACGTTCCAATATGTCGTCCGGCTTCACTACAAGAGAATCCATGGCACAGCTCAGCTCGAGCTCGAAGATCCTGCTTTCGAAACATAAACCGTATATTTGATAGGATAAAATTTAACATAATTAGGAATGTAGCGTATGCAGTTAGTGCCTCCTTCGTTTTGCCACTAATTAATATGTGATATCATTACAACTTCAACACTTAGAATAAAATGTAAAATGCGAAAAAGGTCTTATACGGCCATGATCGCAAACTGCAACCACGCGCCGCTCCAATCATCCATAATGTACCGCCTGTTCCAGAAGTGGGTCGCACCCCGTTGTTTGTTTGATGCAATTTCCAGCAATCATGGCAAAACATACAGGGCGTTCCACGTAAAGCGCCCGGTATCAGTTTTTGAAACAGGCAAAGCGTGTAACTTCCATTTCAAGTTAGCAGGAAAATTCAATATCAACACCCTGTACATTTCAATATTGCAATAAAATTTACGCGGTTACCATGGCTAGGCGGTACATTAAACCATTAGTTCAAAGTCAGAAGTTAAATAACACAAAGTTACGCAATAACAGACTAGCATACAGCAGACCAGCATGCAGCATGAACTATACTATGTATTGACTATAAGCAAAACGTATCTGAACAGGCATGACAAGTTAAAAGAAAGTTCTAACTGAAAAAAACTAACTTATGGGTTTATAGTTTACCAAATGACAAAACGCAAGCACAACAAACAACAAATGACCGATTATGCCGACGACACCGACTCTCGTCAGTTTGACAGCATACAGCATAGCAGCAGAGGGAGAGGGACGACGATGAACAAATATACTTACTTCTAATTTAGTGACAAGTGCTTGGTATTCTACTTCAATCTAGGTATACTAAATTAATACTGACTGGCATAACACTGACTACTTGATTGATACTGGCAACTGGCTAGTGCGTGTATAAGTGGCGTGGCTGTTGTGGCTGCCTATTTTTTGCTTTCACCCACGGCTTGAGTACTTTCACCACACACGAATTTTGAGCTTTTGAATGGCGCCTCCTTTCCCTCTCGTCTCAGATTTCGCTTTTCCATTTGTACAACGTTCCAAACACACAACAAGGCAGGCAGGCGAGGCCTCCAAATTTATCACGGTGTAATATTGATATAATAGTAATGTGGGCGTGGCGTGGGCAGGACAGCGCAGGCAGACTACTTTGCTCCTGTTGTTCTTTTTATCTTGATCCGCAAAAGCAAAATTACCTATTGCCTTCTAGTCCAATGGTCAATACGTTTTTCTTCCTGTACAATTTAACATTTCATTGCCATTTGGTAGTTTTGCAAAAACTTAATAAAAAAATTATTTCAGTTATCACTTATGCGAGATTAAATTTTTTTTAAGACAAAAAGCATGGGAAAAGGAAACACAGCGGTCCCCACGTTCTCTGCTCTCTCTTGTCAGGTCAAACTCAGGAGTCAGCACCTGCCCAATTATCATCAGTTTCGTTACGATTTACGATAGGATGATAATATGCTAGTTTAGTTGCTCTGCGTATGTGCCTGGGGCCTGGGCTTTGTACTATGCCTTAGGGTCAGGGTCAAGTTTCGGGGGAGCCCTGAATCACTAAAATGTACAGAATTGTTTGGAACGACATAGGGTGCTCAAAAATTTAGATATTTTCCTTCGAAAATTATCGAGGTTTCAAAAATTGCTATACGATAAACTTACAGTTTCTGACGCCTACCTGTTACCTGTAAATGCAGGGGCTCACTTTTGGCAGAAGCTCAAGAAATTAGCTTTCATAGCTCAAAAGACTTGTTTTACTAAAAACGTAACATAAATGTGTAGTGTTTAGAGTAACTTGCCCTCGATTCCGCGTCAATTGAGCGCAGGTCAGATTAAGCGCGGTCCCAATCGAGCATCGTCAATTGAGCTCAAGCACAGCCCGACCTAACCCTGCGGGGGCTAAACCGTACAACCGACGGAATCCAGTGTTTTTAGCACGTTATCTTAACTAAAATATCATCATAAACACATATTTAATCAGTAATATAGCCAGGCCCTCAATTGACGGTGCTCAATCGGCCCGCGCTCAATCGGGTCCGCACTCAATTGACGCCGGACGCTTGCCCTCCTCCTCCTGGCTTGAAATTTAATATTTCGTGGAAAAAGTAATATTCTGATGAAGGTTTTCCGAAAGATTTCGGGGATTTGCCCGGTAATGGCAATGGCACGAAAAGTTAAACACACGCCTAGGATGTATATTTGTCAACATCTACCCCCACGCGAATTATCTTATTTACATTTTACATTTGCTCGTTGAATTATATCCATAAAAAAAAGCGCAGCATTTGAGTTTTCACCAGTCTCGATCTCGATTCGACTTGAGAGCCTTTATTTGTAATTATTGGATGGAATGTTATGTTAACAAATTTAATTTTTCTATTAGTGAAACTGAAAACAACGCTGTAATTCGAACGCGAGAGATCTGTTTAGACCTTCTCGTAAGTACCAACCAAATGTTTAGTCAACTCAGCGGTATTGCTTGTAGACATCCAAAATTCGCAGGTGAGACTTGTGCCCTCCAATTTCAGCTTACGCTCAGTCTATTATTAATGAAATAAAAGTAGGTAATTTATTGCTTTTGAAAATGAAAACAGTCATACCTTGATCATTGATAGTTCATTACGATGATAAAATTCGAATAAATACTTTCACTTACATTGATCACAGCGGGTTCTTTAGAATCCGACATTCGTCCAATAGAAGTAGATTTTAGGATGATCTCCTTATCCCCAGTCACAGTATAACTGCCTTCCTCCACAGATGTAAGTCCTGCATTCGCACAAGATTAAACGAATTAGAGTGATTTATTTTAAATATTGCAAGGAATATCGAGGGATTGAAAGACCATGATATTGGACCGAACTATCAAATACTTTGCTCTGGAATATAATTAAAATCTCAGTATTCCCAAACTCACCAAAATTATGAGCGACCATAAAGGAAACCCGATTTCCACCTCGAGCACGCATGAAACCAGTTTCTAAATGCATCGGAGACATCTTGATTGGATGAGCAGAGGAAGCCGAGTATTTCAGTACCGGTTGAGGAGTACACGTTTCAAACTCAATGACATCCAAGTACGTGAAGTCTTTGATTCCCGGAAAGCTTCCATTCGCTTCACTGCATTTCCATTTTCCAATTAGCCAGCTGAGTGGTTGAATTAGCTCGTTGATCTCTCCTTCCATTTTTCTAAAAGGAAATCAAGAGGGATCCTAGAATTAATAAATCAATTATATATTCCGTTAGTGGAGTAAGGTTTACACTGAGAGACTATTATTAGTCTTATCTATTGTACCTAATCTCAATTTAGGAAAGAACTTACAGACTCGAATATAGCTTTCCAAAAAAAATCATGTCATCATTAAAACCATGTGTTCATGATGCTGTAAGTTAGCGACCGCAACTTGATATATAACAGAACTAACAAAATGATAGTCTTTATAATCTCAAACACTCAAACATTCTTTCGATCATGTTGCAATCTATTATAATGATCGGTTTAGTGTATCGTAAATTATAGCCAAATAATGGCGTTCTGGATGACATAAAACGAATTTTGAGTAAATGCAATTAAAATGAATGTACACCTGTTCAAAATTGCCCTAGTGTCCGGTCGGTATTTATTTATCCACTCTTGCGATTTATTAAATATAATATAAAGATTCCTACAAAAATGAACACAAATTGTCTCATTTATTTGCTAGATAAGACAAGAATTATAATAAGTATATATTTATATTCCGTTAAGTTGGAAAATAGATGTCAACGAAATACTTCATCAGAAGTTGCTGAACACAATATGCGAAGAATACTGCAACATAAGACTCCAATCTTGAGCATCCAGTAATAACTGTAAAGTTATAAACAAACAAAGTTACAAAAACGTATACGCGAGGATGTAAGAAGATGCGATCGTAGTTTATTTATTTAAGCAAATACCGACTATAAATTAGCGAAAGTAGGTTTGATTGATCATCAACTTTAACTCGTGCGGAGTCGAATTCAAAAACGACGTATACTTTAAAACAGAATATATTTAAATTGAAATGTACAAAATTGATCTACCTTCATAACTCTTCGATTGAGATCCTATCAAGAGTCCTATGATGAAATATATTCGAGGCCCAGCAGTGGAATATGACCAAATTAAGGCAAATAACTGAAATACTTCAGCAAAAGCTGAAAGACTAAGGCCTTTAAATAGTCTGAAATACGAAAACTGACTCGGTGGATCACATCTTTGAAATAAATTAAACTTGAGGCAGGCGAGGAGTAAAACCGTCCCCTGAAACATGGACGTCTTAGCCAAAGAGCGCAACAACACCAAATAGAAATTCATCTCCAGCTCGTAAAAGTCCACAGAAGTGCTGTTCTGTTCCATCCCTTTCTGGTAGCACCAGAAGCAATAGGAGTCACAGAAGAGGAACATGATTCCCAATTTCCAGTAGATCTGAAAGGTACACAGTGTCCTTATCACTACCAGTTAGCATTTGACGTATTCCAATTCCACATACTAGCTGCTCAGTTTTAATAATTCATCCGGAACATAGAACATACCTGAAAGCCTGTGTTTAGAAGCACGTGTCTGTAAGCCATTTTGTTTTGCAGGACCAGATTAATTGCAACAATTATTGCGTCATATTCCACATATTTGTCAATTAATTCTCCGCAACTCGACTTAAATTAAGAAACAAAAAAAAACTGATTTTGAGTATCGACGGATTGATAAGGATAAAGCCAGTAGCCAGTATTAGAACACATACTAAAGTGATTGTGTAGGAAGCCTTTTTCGACTATTTACGATTAAGAATTTTTAAGTAGTCAAATTAGTGCAAACTCACACACTCCAGGAGCTTAATCAGGTTTCCTTTGGCGTAAGTCTTGTATATTTGGGGTTCTTGATTCCCACAATAAATGCAATAGTATGACGAAGTCATTGTAGGATTCTTCCAGTCTTGGTCTCAACAATCTCCTCGACCCTGGACTATATCAATGATTCTGATTGATGAGCAAAAAATACTATCATTTGTCATTGCATTGTCAAAATTAATAATTTGATTATAAGTGTTTAAAATTACCACTAATTAAAAAAAATAACAATACTTTTATAATTTATTTACCGTTGTACAAAATTTTCAACTAGAACTTAGAACTTGTGCTCCATCTTCGGCATGATTTCATGATTTCAGTTATCATATCACAAATTCCCTCGTGTGCTGTTTTGCTGCAAAAGATTTGCTGGATTGATTATAGGTTCACAGTTTACATGCACTCGAGAGGGTACACGACGGTTGACGCTACATGTGTATGCGCTATTTAGGTACTTAACAGAATTAAAGACGATTTAATGTTGACTCTACACACAGAGACACGCATAGTAAATGTAAATAGCACCGTTGACCGTGTACCAACGACAAACGATTAAATAAATACTGAAACATGAAATATTCTTGTGTCTTGACTTGACTCATCACTCTATCCGTAGCTAAAATCTATTGAAATCTCAACAGGACCATTTCACAATTAGTAAAAAACTGAAAACATGGACCGGCTACAGACAACAGATGATAGATGGCGATATTGAACTTGACCTGACGACAACTGTTAACTAATCTTAAGTTCTTGTATGTAAGATTCGAGGTTCATATTTCACGAGATTATTAGCTGGAGCTTGGTACATTACATGGATAAGTCACACGTGATTAGCCTCGCCTCACCTCTCCCTCTGCCCTCCACCAATGCACAATGACCAATGACAAAATCACAAAAATGATGTTCCACCGACTACGCACGCCGACGAAACGACCAAAGTAGTTGGTAGTAGTACGCTGTTGCTTGGAACTTGCCTAGTAGTACTACTACCTGTAGTTAATTGCTTTTGATTTTCAGAGTAATTAAGGTGTACAGTAGTGTAAGGAGTTGTCTCTTCTGTCTCTGGGTTGAACGAAATAGTTGAAATATTGACCGACTCTGGCGGGCTTTTCTCGTGTTCCAAGCCCGTAAAAGCTGCGCCTCAAAAACAGAAAACAGAACTATTAGACAGTTTGCGTTGGACAAACATATAATTTGACATATAACATAAAACATATAAAATTTGAATTTTGACGTCACCAGAGTTATACGGGTTACGTTTTACGTTATATGTAAATTATTTTGCGCTACAGTCTAACCTTACGCGTAACTCAGCACATGGAACGAACCTAAAAGGAGCAACTTCTCTCAACTCTTCTCATGCCACCCTGGGTTCCAGCCGCGAGCCCGACCCCAACCAACTTTTGCATGGAGGGCATGGCCATGCATGAGACTGCATGCACACAGTGCTGTTATGCGCTAACACAAGAGGCAAGACATAAACATAAAATTATATGTCGATTTAGATGGCATAACGGCCTTTGGGCCACATATAACGTAAAATTATATGCAAAAAGGGAGGAGCCGAGTTTTATGTTATATGTTTTATGTTATATGTTTTTATGTTTGTCCAACGCAAACTGTCTAATAGACAGTTTGCTATTCCCCGTACATCGTAACGTACGCCACTTTTGTCTCCATCTCTTCCTACAGGTTTTTGAATTTCGTACTTAGGAATGGCATGAGAAGAGAGAGACAAAAGTGGCGTACGTTACGGTGTACGGGGGAATACTACTAATACCTAATCTATCACATATCATCACATATCACACCGAACAATTGTTATTTTCGAGTCTTTGACTAAAAAAAAGTATTCATTGACAGGGCGAAGAAGCTTAGCTCTAGCTGGCAACAACAACGACGACGCAACAACAATAACAACGGTAGCATGTAGCAGCGACATGTACCACCTACCACCGTCAAAACTTCGCACTTTTCCGCGTCTATGTATTTAGTACCTGTTAAATTTTGTCCGTAACTTTACTAGTACATGTATACATACATAGTACGTACATACCACCATGTTGTAGTTCGAATTAATATACATGTCTGTCAATGTTCGATACTCTTCAATATCTTTTGCATGCGAATGTTAAATTTTTCGGCCAAACCTTTTAGGATAAATATCAAATTCAAATACCACTTACTACAAAATTACTTTTAACAAAATCTGGGATGGAAATAAAACTGTAGAGCAAAGAGCAAATTGCCCAGTTAACCTGTCGCAGCGACACGCTTTTCGAATTTTGAGCGAAAGTCGAGTTTTGTCGATTAAGCTGATACACATGCGCGAAAATCCTGCATTTAGAAGTCTGAATGTCGATATGCTGGTTCACACTGGAGAAAAGTAAGATACAATCGGCCGGAATTAGAAGCAGTCTGTTCTTAATCGACTGTTGTAATCTT
>VNWX01000282.1:0-25192 GCA_009869905.1 Ceratophysella communis
AAACATTTGATTGAATTGTATTTTATACAGAAATGCGGATTACCGAGTTTTCTGATTTACAGAATGCTTCTGAAATCTTTCTTTTTTTTAAATGTGTAAAAATTATTGTTTAAAAATTATTTTAGGTGGTTAGGTATAATATTATTTTAATTTTTAGGTGAAGAAAAGTGATTTGACAGCTCGTATTTTAAGTGCCGCGTTATATGACTAATGACTATGATTGGCATTTTTGGTGTTTTCTAAATATAGTGACTTGCTATTAGGCTGAATACTCGCAGGGCATTACATTAAAATGCTAGTAGAATTTTTGTAAGTGTAAAACCCTATGGATGATATTTACTATCTTGGGATGGATCTTGGGAATGTTTAACTTAAATAATAGGCTTTAGATAATCGAGTAAGGTTACCAAAGATAAGTTAAGAATTAAGTCAATAAATCATTGGGAAAACTTGGTATTCAAATTTAATTAAATAATTCACTCACGTTGACACAAGTTATACTCACGTCTATACTTTTTAAATATACAACAGTCGATTTAGCCGGTAATAAATATTCAATTGAAATATTGTAGGTACTTAGTTTTAATTAAATACGCGTCAAAGTGTCTGGAAAGCTCAAATCATGAGTTCTTAGCGAGTTTAGCCTTATGGCGAAAGGAAAATGTATGCATATTTTACCAGTTTCAAGATGTGCTTAACTTAAGTTACCCAACCCAATCCCAAATCCGTTTCTGGAAATTTTCAAAAAGACATATGGATTCAGCCATGTAGGGCTTTAATGTGGCGATCTTACACGACATGTTTACAGATGTGTGTTTAGAGATAATTATGATTACAAGCCGGGTACCTGAAGGTTACCCACCCCGCCCAGCGCTAGTCCAGGTATACCTCCTTTAACCAGACGAATGAGTCATGGAAAACTTTTCAAGGGTTGCAGACAACTTAATTTAAATTGCTGTTGACTATTGACGACCTAACTTATTTGTTAAGCACCTAATTATTCCTGCTTCAGCAGATGCTCTGACTTCATTTTGCCATTAAGTTACTTTTGGTTCCAACTCTCACTAGTTTCAATTTGGTTAAAACTTGAAACAATTAGAATGCAAATATACGTTGATTTCATGCTTGTGACGGTCAGTATCAGCTAATGACCAAACTGCATGGGTAAAATATGAATTTTATTGCTTTGAGAGGACCATATATAAGCGGCGCTTTGCTTGGACTACTATCAGCACACATCTCTATTGTTCAGAACAATTCTCATCTCTCTACCGCAAGTCGCAACGCTTCCAAAGCACTAACAAGTAAGTTTTTAAAATTAAAAATATATATATATTTTAGTTATTCAAAAACAGAAAAAAATTTCAAGGGATAAAATGCGATTTTGATAAGAAAAATTCATTATAATTCTAATGTATTTAATTTTAATTCTTTAAAATTTTTTATTGATTTCAGTCAACATGAAATCCGCACTGATCTTTCTCTTCGTTGCCTTCGCCGTAATTGCCACCATCGAAGCAACTACCAAGTACGGAGACTCCTGCAAACATACCGGTACGGTGGAATTACATATTTTGCAATGATTAATCTTGTATTCATACAAAAATATAAAAAAAAGTTCGAAAATTGATATTTGACACGAGAGTTTTGTCAACCTTTCGAAATTGTTCATAAAACCGTAAAATATATCTCATATTTTTTAATTTTTTCAGGTGACGAATCTAAGGATGATGCCGCCTGTGTTGGAGCCAACAACAACATGCTGTGCAACAAGGACAATATCTGCCACTGTATTGACGAGTACAAGAGCACAAATGGAGACAAGTACACTCCAGCACCCGACAATTTGTCCTGCGTCAAGGCTTAAAAATACTTAAAATTCAACATACTACTGCGGTTTTCCCAGTAATCAAACTTTTACATGAATTCTTCATTATCTTCAGCTTGAATTATCTGTAAACATTCTGCTAAATTGAATAAATCAACTGCATCAAATCAAGCCAAGCTTATGAGTAATCCGTTTTTTCAATAGCGCAAATACAGTTTTATCGTTTCGTGAATTTACAGATTTACCAAACACACTTACTTCCAGTACATTTTTCGTACTTCAAAGAATAGTAAAAGTATCAAGCGGAACCGCTGCGCTGAGTTGACCTAATTACTCAAATCCATAAATAATTCAGTTGGCTCCAGATCGATTTCCATTAATTAAGATTAGCATAATTTAATATTCAACTTTCAATTTTTGGTAATTGAATCTTGGCCATCTGACAGTATTGCATGTTACACGAATTGCTTTTATAATGCCGTGTGCGCCGTAGACAAAATGTCAAGGTTAGTTCAATAACAAAATGTTGAATTAGCTTGTATATCTGCACTTACGAATTACGAACCCAACTCTGGAGTTTTAATCGTATAACGTAAACTATATTTTTTTTAATCCGCTAGCTCATGATGCAGACTCGTTTTTACAAGAATTTTTACAAGCAAATGTTTGCTTTGTTTACGATATTTATAGCGTTTTTAAAATCCGCATTACCCTTATATTTGGATATCGACAAATTTTACCCCGAATGTGCTATAGATTTAAATGATTTTGGTAATCAGGAAATAGCCAACGAGATTCTGCAGGCCAATCAAAATGGATTTTCCTTGTGGACAGTTCGTCGAAACACAACACCCGAAAAACTCGATTTTACGCAACCTTATACAGGCCTGGAAATTCGCACAGCTTTCGAATATAATGAACTTTGTACGGTGACCATTTTAATCGAATCGGCGTGTTTCGCCTGTTCTTTTGTTCTCGTGCCGTTGATGGACCGTTTTCTAAATCCAAAATCGCTCATCTTAGTCATCATCAAAGACAAATTTGTTGCTTCACTGAACAATCGAATCCGTGACATTGCCTTTGGCACTCCGCTCTATGCAATTATTTACGCCGAGAGTCATCACATATGGCAGCATGTTCTGATTCGCCCGAATTATTCGAACCGTTTACTAGTACATTACAGCAGAAATTCCACATTAGAAGTGGACTGGAAATTCTTTGAAATTTTTCGAGAGTTTAAATCCAACAATTTCAATGGTGCTATTGTCCGTTTTGTGAATGAAAATGAACTAAACTTACCGTCAACTCAACGATGCCTTATTCAAGATCTGCGGTTTTCGTATGTTGTTTGTAAACCAGGTGGAGTTTTGGCGACAGTTCTTGCTAAAAAGTTGAATTATACACTTAATTATCGTACTGCGGATTCAACTGATTCGTATGATCCAAATACAATAATTATCGCCTACATTCAAATCTACTTAGCGAATATTAACAATAAGGATAAATTTCCTGAAGTATACTTTTTTATGCAACAAACCAAGGATTTGCTATTCTACTGCCAGCCCTACACCCCGAGGGTACCAATATATTTTAATTGGTTTGACCCCTATGACCCTGCTACATGGAGTTGTCTGATTGCAGTCACTTTTCCAGTCCAAATTTTACTCTGGAAGAATAAGTTAGCGATTATCACGATTATTCTCGGACAAGGTTTTCGCCGTGTAACAAAATTTCAAGTTTTGCTCTACTTTACTTTATCAGTAGTTTTTATGACGGGCTACGAAGGGTGTTTAACCAGTAAAATCATCTCAGTTCCACCAGTTAAAATCATTCGTGATCTCAATGAACTTATTTCAGCTGGCTACAAGCTATTAATTCGGAAGTTTCAAAGTGAAGCGGTTCAGTATACCGGCCATATTCAGAGTTTATTCAAGCAATATGACCTCGAGCATGAATACAATTCTAGTGTCATCGAAATGGCACTGGCTAGCGACCACGTGGTTGGAGAATATTTGTCTAAGAAGAAAACGTTTGTATTCAATCCAGAATTGACTGGTATTACTCTTCACTTCTACATGTACCACAACCACCCAAGCGTTCGATGCAATCATGTATTGGAGACTTATTTGGAAAGACGGGATTGGGCTTTGGTGACGGGATATCTTCGTTCAAAGATCCAGGATAGCATTCAACAATTCGTGGAAGCAGGAATGTGGGATTGGCTTCATAGATTTGAAAATATTATTGCACATTTGAGAGCCCACAAGACGATCAATCAGTTCACTTACGATGATCTCAAACCTAAGCAGCTATCAGTGGTCCAATGGAAGGTTCAGCTAATCTTCATTAGCGCTGGAGGCTGCCTTCTTATTGCTTTAAGCGTATTTTTGCTCGAAATTAAATTTAGAAGATTGTTTCAGTGGCGGGATTTAGTCCGACGTTTTTTCCGCTGTTTTGATGGCAAAATTCGCTAGCTAAAAATTCTAAGATTGACACTATAAATAGTTTTATTCAGACTTGAATTTCGAAGCACAGGTAACTACGCCATTGTATGTTGGATGCACAAATATAAGTTTTCGAGTAACGTTGCCAAGTTGGTAACTGATAGAGGTAACTGTAATTAAATCCGAGCATCAAAAAATCCGATTGTGTCAAAATTGAATATCACATGAGCTCGTTTAATTTAATCCTTAAAATTAGGCTGGCCCGTAGCACTGCCTCTCATTCTGATGACACCACTCAGGCTGCAGGCGATCAGGCTGGAGACCGCGCTGCACTAGTCGCTGACGATTGTGGGCCATTCGGAATTCGGCGCCAGACCAATCCGTTGAGGGATTGGTCCAGAGGCGTTCTGCAAGAGCGGCACCACGTGGCCAGATTTTGGCTTCCATGCTATGTTCGTCGACCTGAAAAATTTGATGAAAACAGGTTAACAGCTTGAACGCTACCGGCGCGGCAATTTTTAAGGTGGTTACGGGTTAACAACGTTTTTCGAAAATTGATCCACGTGATATGTACCTGTTCACTCCAAAGGGCAGCTTCACCACCGAGAATAAGACCCTTAGCGTAGGCTTGTTCAGCATTTTCTTGACTAGTAGCATCGGCTAGGATTTGCATCGGGCTGTTGCCGTACACTTGCTAAAATTAGAAAAAAATATTAGTATTTCTGCTATTTCGATATTCATGAATTTGATAATTTTACCAACCTGCCATCCCTTGTACGGAGAGCACCAATTGTTAGGCCCAGCTCCGATCCAACCACCATAACCACAATCCAAATACCAGGCATCGACATTGGTGAAAATGGTACGGAACCCATTTTCAATCAGGAATGGAATAACTTCGGCTTCTTCATGTCCTGGATTCGTTTAGAAAAATGCGTTTAACATTCTATTAATTGAATATTACGATTAATCGACGGTTGCCAATTTACCATTGGTCCAGATCTGGATAATGTAAGTTGCATTGTTCAGGTACTTCAGAATATTCTCCTTGCTGGCCAATTCAGAAGTCCAGAGAATGGAATCAACGTCGTTTCCGTTGTTGGCTTCTTTTACCTTAGCATAGGCTGTGTTTAAAAAAGCGCGAATTGAAAATTACTCATTTTTAGCATCTAAATATATAACTTCGGAAAATGTTAAGTACGCACCCTTATCCTGAAACATGCTCCACAACTTCAAAAAATCTTCCTTTTGAACTCCGAGTCCGTTAGCAGTCATCCAAGAAGTAATTTCCTCTGTCGTATTCCAACAATTGAGATTGACTTCATCTCCGCCCATATGGAACACATCAGCTCCAAAAATGTCAAAAAAGTCTTTGAAGAGTGAGCCTGAAAATATGTAATTAATACATAACAACCCCCAAAAATTTTCAAATATCACTCACACTTTAAAGTGGTCTAAATGGATATTTGTTTGTGCTCTCAGCAGGGCGCGTGGGATAAGCTTTCTTTTCTATTTTCTTAAAGACAAGTGCCTTACCAAGAACAGTGTAGATGTTGTCATTCGTGGGATTCAATTGACCACATGGGGGTTCGACGCAATACTGAAATTTGAGAACAGACAAACATTAATTAAAATAGTGCTGTACAAAGTAAGCGCATAGAAGCGTCATCGATATGGACTTACATTGTACCAGGGTTCTTGATTGACGCAAACGGCCAGATTTCCGAGACCGGCAGAAGGTCCCCATTCCCAGCCGTTTCCTATGTAAAATTATACATTAATTTAATATAGGCAATCTAAATTAGAATTGCTTAAGGCTGTGTTACACAACAGTGCACTGCATCGAGAAATAATAGCAAAACTGCGTGCTTACCAACATGAGCGGGCTCATCAAATTCAGGTAAAACCTTGACACCACGAATTCGGCCATATTCGACCAAGTCAACCATATCTTGGGTAGAATAGATTTTTTTCGGAGAATAGGCTCCATATGCCGTCATCTAGAAAATTCATAAGGCGGAAATTTTAATTATTTGCAAGCATTTTCAATTCCGGCAATTGCGATTAAATGTCGTGCTATTTACTTGGGGCAAAGACTTAGAAAAGAACGGAAAGGAGTGTGTATCCGTAATATGCCAATGAAAAACGTTCAATTTGCTGTAGGACAAGCCATCAATGAGATTTCGCAATTTTGGAATGGAAATGAAATTCCGGGCAGTATCCATCATAATACCACGGTGAACGAAGAAGGGTTTGTCTTCGATAGAAGCTTGATTGACGATCTGTGTATTTTTGGAATCAAAATTAGTTTTAATTACATTGACCAATATTTGCATTAACTTTGTATTTGCATATTTGCAGTATGAATCATAATTCAAGATTAAAGTCTGACCAAGCGGCAGCACTGCAAAATAAAACACTCGAGCTTTAAGTGTTTGCGGAATTATAAATCCGCAAACACTTATCTTTAGAATATATTATGCAACAATGTACGGTCGTTAATGAAATTTTATAAGTTTTGAAAACGATTCGTTGATTTTTTAGTAATAAAAGTGCTTCTAAACTTACCGATAATGTTTCCTGATCTCCATTGTATGCAATAAGCTGACTGAGCGTTTCCAATCCGTGGCGAGCACCGAAGTATGTCTGGGCAATAATGCTGGCGACCACGATAGCCTGGAAATATTTAAAAGTTTTGTAAGTCATGGATTCTGAATAATAAAGTACTGTTATTTCATAATAAATTTGCTTTTCCAAAATTTCCATCATGATTTTTATTGTAATCCGTTTTGTAATCGCTGGAGCTCAAATGCGAATTTAGGCCAAAATCGAACAAAATTTCACTTACCCCACCTCCAGAAGCAGAAATATCAAGCGTGTAGCTCTCATCGTTTCCGATTTTGACGGTGGCACCTTCCAAAGCTACGGCAATATTGACCAAGACCTTGTTGGGATATGCTGGATTGGAAGAGTCGATTGGGAACGACCAATCGGCAGAGCTACTGTAGTCTGGATGGTTCTATTGTAAAATCAAACTTAGCATTATATAATATGGACGCCAAAGTGAAACCTGAACAATTTCTATAAAACACATACCTTGAGCAGGTAAGTTCGGAAAATATCCGAAGCACTTTGCAGGGAAGCTCGTACCACAGGGTCAACAGCTTGGAATTCTCCAAATTCAACATTTTGAGGGTAGAAGTGGACAAAACCTTTGCCGAGCTCTACCTAAAAATCCAGTGCATAAAATTAACATTTAAAGCCACTAGTACGACATTTTTATTAGAAAATTTACCTTTCCAGATGGCAAAGGCAAGAGAGCTCCGTTAGGGTCGCAATTCAATTTGCAGACGTCGAGTGGAAGGGGTTCCTCGTCAGCTCCAACGGAAGCTTTGTCAGTTTTGGTACAGTTGGTATTTCGGCATACCCAGGTGTAGTGATAGGTTTCTTGTCTGAAATATGATGATTTACGTAATTGTTTTGCTAGCAAAATATTAAACTTTTCTATGACAGACAAATTTCGTAATCACTTACTTGGCGACATGATTCACCTTTCCGCCATCAGCAAGCACAGCAGAAATGGTCAACAGCGCAAGACCGAGGAAGGTCAGGGATGCACCTATTTTCGTCATTGTTTTATTCTGTATCTATTACCAATAGTACCGTGCGTACCAGAGCTGATCAAAGACTGACAGTCAGAATTGACCTGGGTTCCCTATACTTTACTTCCCAAACTTAAATAGAACCTCACTCAAGCATTTATTATGTCAAGCACTAACTATACTGTCGGCCTTATCTGCTTCAGATTACTGTTACAGATACGGTTAGAGAAAAATCACGGCCTGAAACCAAACAATGCTCGCTCAAGCGTGGGCTTTGGAAGTTTTAAGAACAATTGACACTGGTCTGAGAGTTATTGATGTGCCATATAGTTTTTGCCGTAAAAGCTAGTAGAGGAAAAGTTGAATAGCACTTGAAAACAATAGGATTATCTCTTATCTGTATTCTGAGAATCAAGATGAGTTACACTTATTTGTTTGTACGTATGAACTGGGCATGGCAACAACGGAGACTCATTTGCATGAACCGATTTAGAATGATAATCTTGTAGGCGTGTCCAATATTAGGATTCGGGAGGTCACTTACTACTGCATACTAATTTACAGAAGAGTTATATGCAGCAGCATGAATTATTGATAGTGTTTGGTTATAGTCATTACCGAAAGTACAGGCCAGAGTCGTTAAGTGGTCATTTCCATATTTAAGCCTGCACAGTGCGCAAGCTCTGAACTAATTGCTCAATTCTTAAGCTTGTATGTACATTTTTTTGGACTCGTCCTGTTAAGAAATAAGGGTAGTGAGCTATGGGAATCGGGCTGTGAGAATAAGCAATTTGGAATAACGAGGTTTTATTAGTCTTAATAAGCTGAGAGCCTCAAAATTTTAAGTAGAAATAAATTCTAAGTTATATCAGGAAGTACCTAGCTATTTCAAATAAGACCTATATGGACACAAAAAATGTCGCCTATGAACTTTTAACCGACAAGTTAGCTGGAACGGTCGTTTCGAGAGGCGTATATTTGAAGCTATATATCTGTGTTTACATTTGGACGCATATAGTCAATAATAGTCAATGTGAGCAAAATAATTGTCATAGGCTGGGCTGGGGCTTCAAGGCACTTTAAGCTTTGATCACTATTATTGCAGAAATGCTGATGCAGGCAGACTAATGCGGAAAATTCAAAGGTTTATAGAATTTTAAATTTGTCCAATCGTAAATCTTGGTCGACTTGTTCAGGACATTTGCTATTCATTCGATTGTCATTCGATTGTCAACCCTGCCAAAATTGCCTTATTTTGGAATTTAGCTTCATAACCCACTGTTTTAAAGATTTTCCACCTTAATGATCTCCTGAGCTGGAATTCCGCATCAGATCCACTTCCAACTAAATTATTCTTCAACCAGAGGTGATCTGTATATTGGTACGAACAATGTGTACAAATTTTTGAAGAATATTCTCCCATGGAATAATTTAAATATTTATCAAGGTATTTTATGCGCTGTAAGCTTAATCAACATTCTAAGAGTAACAGCCATAAACCATACCATAACCAGTTAGCGTGCCTGAAATGCCAACAAACTAACTAATAAGTCTATTATAAGCTTCACATCTGACATCAGATACTTTATTGACGTTTAAAGTAGGTACCGGATTTATCCTAAAGTAATGGCAGATTTACAAGTACAGTTATAAATATGGATTTATAAAATTAATTGGATTTATTATGGGTTTTTATCCAAGGAAATACCACAAGGTAAATTTCCACTTGAACCTGTGAATTTCCACGGTCATAAACCAGATTGCTTGCTTGGGTGAATCGACTGGTAATTAGGCCGGATTTGTCAGGATTTCCATAAAAAAATTTAGCGCAAATTGAGTATAGTAGTTGCATAACCCTTTAGTCAATACATGAACACAATGACAATGACAATGAACGAAGGACTGCTGCAATGGTTTAGCTTAGAAATTTGTGAAACAGGTAAAGAAATCGATGTGTGATACAAATGGCGTCATTCAATGTCGCTTATCATTTATTCTATCGTATCAGTTAATTTATGGCTACATATTAACCCAGCTCATTGCAATAATCGATAATCCAACCAAACATGGGCCATGCCATACCTAAGTAATATTTTAGTTTAGGTGCGTTTATAACTTTCAAAATGGACGTCGAGAATAGGTCATTTAGTAACGGAAATGGATTACTATAGTTAGGTCTGCAGTCTGCAACAGATTTCTATTTCGAGTAATAAAAGCAAAAAAGTTGTAATGGTCAATATGAAATACAGTACACAATATACTCGTGTCGTGAGGTTATAATTTAATCGATGCTTTCACCAGACGGTATTGCTACATCAAAGCATGCAGCATATATTTAATTACGTCCATACGTCTTGTATAATAACCAGGGTTGAATGATTTTAGTCAAACGAGCAATACTGCAAAGTTAAATCCAGTAGTAG
This sequence comes from Ceratophysella communis, assembly GCA_009869905.1. Taxonomy (NCBI): domain Eukaryota; kingdom Metazoa; phylum Arthropoda; class Collembola; order Poduromorpha; family Hypogastruridae; genus Ceratophysella; species Ceratophysella communis. The sequence continues at coordinate 10,298 of VNWX01000282.1, forward strand.
CAGTTTTTGTTTTTATTAAAAGTCATTCCATTTACTTATGAGTTCAGAAGTGTCGGACCGGGTCGAAACCTGATTACCTTGAATGGGGGAGGGTCAGTGGCCGAAAGAGATCTCAAGCCAGGCAGAGACTTCAGGGTGAACCACACCACGGGCATTTATTTCCATGTATTTTCTACAGCCCAAGATCTGAGCAAGTTGAAGGTGATGGTTCAGGTCGATGGCCAATGGTCAAATTCATATAGTCAGTCAGATATACAGATTTACGCTGCTTCGAAGCCCCAACCCCCGAAAGTACTTTGACTACAAAGAACAATTATTTATTTCAGTGAATCAGAAAACTAATCACCGACAAACCCCCACCTGTAATTACGCATGGACTTCAGTTTACCTAGACCACAGAGTTCAGCAGGAGAATTAACCTTTCTTTTAGGAAATTTGGCTGAAGCAACTGGAAAAATGAAACTTTGTGCAAACATGGGGGATGGGGATGATAATTTGGTAATTGAAATTATATGCTTCTGTTTGTGAGCTTAACATTCGTTTGTATTTTTCATTGCTCTAATACGACTTATGAGTTTGCCATAAAATCTGGTATAAGACACGTTAAACCGCAGACAATCACAACAGACAAATCCGTTCACCAGATGCGGTTATATTGGAAAATGTTCTCATCTCTCGATCTTTCGCGTAATCGATTCGGCTTTCGGTATTTCTGATTTAGCTAAAAATATGTAAAACTGCAAATAACACTGATTTACACACGATTCAATCAAGCTTCGCAATTGAACACAACGCCATACAGGACTACCGCATGAAATGCTCATATTAAACCGACAATGCAAAATGCTCCTGAAAGCCGAGACGGTGAAAGTGGGGCCAAATTTACACGGTGAAAGTCAATCACGGGCGGCAACGCCGTTGATCCTGAAATACTCCCTTGAATCGGAAGAAATGTTTTCGAAGTAGGCTACTGAAGATAGCGAATAGCCCATATTAACTCAATAATCTTTGAATCATTGGAAAAATTAATTTATTAAAGCGTTGACTTTGCCGACACAGACAATCATCACGAATTAATTCACCGAAAATTCTGTCTATGTACCATAAGCTCAAATACCATTTTCTAACGCATAGGCTTTGCTTGGGGAATCACGAGCTTAGCACAGACTCAGCATCTTTTCGGAGATGCTGGTTGAAATTGTAAGATGCGATGTAAATACTGGTGGTATGGTAAACAGGATTTGGAGAAAAGCTAACCCGTCCTATCTATTCCGTCTATCAAGCTCATTAAACCAAGAAACTGAAGAGGCAGGTCCATTGGCACCCGGCACTGGCAAAAAAAACATTCTGTATATTAGCATTTATATGCCCAAAGCAAAGTCTAACCAAAACCACGACGAAAACCCACCTTATGAATAAAAAAAATCCAGTTTTTTCATCATTCTCCCTTATTTCATCAAGCTCAAAAATCCAGTTTTTGATTTTTGGACTGGGGTATTTCATTCACATTTCATTCTTCCGTTTAGACCCTACCAGCATCTTCTCTGAACCGTGTTCCTCTGTATGAGACGCGTCTACAGGGTGTTTTCAGAGTGAACTTGTTCCAGCTTGGAACAAAAATATACATTGTTAAATCAGGAATTATAATTGACTGATTTAATTAATTATGGATAAGTTTAAGTTATTTCTCATCATTGCGTCGGTGGCGACCTTCGCTGTAGTCTATTTACCCACGGAGTCTCATGGACAGTCATACTTTCGGTAAGCTCGAAATTTGGACAAATTGTTTAGGTATTTCTGCTTGGCGTCGGCGAATTTGCTCGGTTCAAACAATAGACAATTAAAGTCAAACGTACAGATTTAAGTATTTTTATGAAAATTCGATTTTCGACAAGAACTTCGGTAGCATTTCGTCAAAATGTACAATAGCGAAACCGATTTTAGCGACGTCCTAAGTCCTAAGTCAAATTTTCTCGATAAACGCATCCGCGCATAAATTCCAGCAGAATTCCAATATGGCTTCCAAAAATTTATTTGTTTGTTTACCAGAATGCCCTCACCCTGGACCTATGTCTGTAAAAATGGAACGTGTGCAAAAAAACTGAGGTCAGATTCAACCGTAATTCAAGCTTTGGATACGTGCCGACTCCGATGTGGTCGATTCCGTGCAATTTGGCCGAGACCGACAGGTAAGAAGATTCAACAATCCGCATCTCTCTCCATAGCGTTTATAGCATCTTCCTTTGTACATTTTACATAAAAGTACATTACACCACCAGGGTGAAAAAAAATATTATGCATTCGTTAGTCGAGCATTCACTCCGGCAAGTCAGGACCACTTTCAGAAGAGAAACAACTTTTGGTGGTCATTGATTTAATGCGTTTGGTAGTCAGTACACCTGCATTCTTCAGAAACAACTTTTTCTTTCTGCGTCAGGGCCAGGGTGTTTTGGACTTAGGCTAAAGCCCGAGCTCATGCTCTGCATGCTAATTTATTCTACAGAAATCTTGTTGATAGATTAATCATTTGAGTCTGACTCGGAAAACAGCCTTAGTTTTACCGGGTTCATGAAACAGCGTTTCCTTATGGCCATAATGCTTTCTGATGAACAATAGCAAAAAATAAAATTCACACCCTTCTGTGTAATCTTGCGGCAATTTAATAATTTCTTACAGATCATTTACCATATATTTACAATTTTAGGGGACGTTGAGCTGAGCAGAGTCGTCGTACCTTTCAAGCCACAAAACCTCCGCGTTCTTCCGGTCACTGCCCCAACCGACCGAGTTAGAGAGCTTCTCAACCGAGTTGTCACCGAATTTCAGAGTAATATCATCAAAACGCATCCGAATTATGTGGAAGGAGGAGCGAATCCCTTTGACAAGCAGTATGATAACGTTATCGAAGGAACTGTCGTGCAAGTTCAGGTAAGGCTTAATGCCTAATCCCTACAGTGACGCCATTTTGAAATTCTCGTCTGACGCAAAATTAAATTTACCAAAGGTCACGGTCGACGATCCAGAAGAACGACTCACACTGGAAACCTCTGAGGGTTACAGAATCGACATTGAGACCCAAGGAAACACCGTAACAGCCGAAGTTCGAGGTGATACCTTCTTCGGTGCACGACATGGATTGGAAACGCTCAGCCAACTTATCGCCTATGACGATCAGCGCGACACGGTTCAGATCATTTCCGCTGGAGCTATCATCGATCGACCGCTCTTTGCCTACCGCGGGCTTATGTTGGATACATCCAGGAATTTCGTGTCCATCAAGGCCATGAAAAAATTGGTCGACGGCATGTCTTACAATAAGTTGAACACTCTTCACTGGCATATTACCGATTCGCATTCATTCCCATTCTATTCTCAACGAGTTCCGCAATTGACACTCTACGGAGCCTACACGCCCGATAAGATTTACTTTCCGGAAGAAATCAAGGATTTCGTTGAATATTCACGAATCAGGTAAGCAAAGCATAGATTCTGGCAATCTGAAACTATAAATTGGGATCTAATTTTTTATCTAATTTTTCAGGGGAGTTCGAGTCATTCCTGAGCTTGATGCTCCATCGCATATCAGCAGCGGATGGCAAGGACTTGAGCGCAGTAACAGCGTTGAACCAGGTAACGTTTCCGAGCACAGAATTACAACATGGCTGCCGGTCGAAACTTGCTCACACGGTTCATTTATGATTCACAGGGCCGAATACAATCCAACCCAACCCCGTCAGTGTGACCAGCGGAGGACCAATGGCGGTGTGCGTCAATGCTGAGCCATGGAATCAATTCTGTAGCGAACCGCCATGCGGTCAGCTCAATCCTGTCAATGAACAGACCTATCTCGTCCTAGGTAAGCTTTCTGGCGATTGCGCTTAACAAATGCTGAACATCAGTAATGCTACAAGCTACAATGTGAATTTGTTTGTATTTACAGGAAAATTATACCGAGATCTCCTCAGCGTTTTCGACACGGATGCTTTTCATATGGGAGGTGATGATGTCAATTTCAACTGCTGGAATTCCAGTAAGGAAATCACTGATTTCTTGACTGCACAACGACGAAACCGAACGGAAAGAGAGTTCTTGCAGCTCTGGGCAACCTTCCAGCGAAGGTAGGTCGACCCCGCAGCGAGTATTTGGTATACCACTTTTTTATGCAATTTAACGAATGTAATTTTGCATGTTTAGAGCCTACGTCGAACTGGTACGTGCCGCACGAGGAACTGAGCTGACTCCAATCGTCTGGGCTTCGAATCTTTTGGTTCAAGAAAATATTGAGAACATCCTGGATCCTGAGAGATATATCGTGCACTTCCGAAACAGCGGCCGAGATCGATCTCTAGCCGCCATCTTGGATAAGGGCTATCGTGTCGTATTCTCTAATCGTGATGCCTGGCAGTTTGATTGTGGTTTCGGAGATTGGGTAAGTTTTGAGGTTGAGAATTTTCACGCATGAAAGACAGGCGATTCGGTAAATATAAAACGAAAATAATCTTTGCAGATGGGTGAAGGCAGAGGCTCATGCGGAGGTTACAAGACTTGGCAACGAGTTTATGACAACAATCCATTACGGGTCATTGCTCAGCTGAATACAACGGAAGAAATTGATTTGCAACCCGGTCAGGTGATTGGAGGCGAAGCGGCTCTATGGTCTGAACAGGTTGACGAGATGGGTCTTGAAGCCAAGGTATGGCCCCGAGGTGCGGCTCTTGCTGAGCGACTTTGGGCCAATCCCTTCTCATCATGGAGAGATGCTGCTGACCGGCTCATTCATCATCGGGAGCGTTTAGTGAAACGTGGTATTGCTGCTGATCGACTCCAACCCGAATGGTGCCTTCAGAATCAGGGACGCTGCTCAGCTAACTGATAGTTCATCACAAACTAATTCGACGAATTTTCAAACAAAACAGGGGTTTAAATACACAATATTAGACAGGTAGTCCTACTTCATATAAACTACAAACTTTGTCATTCAAAAACGAGTACTAATTTGACAAACTAAAGGACTGATCGACACTAACAACCCAAAGAATCCATTGTGTGAAAGATACCAAACTAACAAATTATAGTAATGTGTGAATGCGAAGATGTTAGCGTCTGCCTATAAATGACCTTACGCCACGAAACAGTACATGATGATATACGTACACCGAGTAGATAGACGAACCCTAATTGGTGAAACGACTGTCAAAATACATTTTACTTTTACACTTTTAGTATTTAGTGTGTACCATTGTATTGACCAAAAACTTGAGTGTAATAAACGAATTTTAGAAAAGTTGTTGTGCATATTCATAATTCATGAACGCAGGAGAAGAATCTCGTAGTGTTATGAAAAAATTAAATTAACATGCTAATCAATCATTACCACATCGTCATCATCATCATCGTTGTCTTCACCCTCGCGGTCTTCATCGTCATCTTCTTGAGCGTCGTCTAACCCCGCGTAAATATCAGTCTCTCCATCCTCTTCGTCCTCCTCTTCCTCGACTTCAGGTTCCTCGTCCTCATATTCTTCCTCATCAGCCAGGTCTTCTTCCTGTTCTTCTTCCACCATATCATCCTCTTCTTCTTCAGCTTCAGCTTGCTCTTGCTGCTCATAATAGCTAGTAGGCATTCCTCGAACACGCGGCCCTGTCCTACGCTGTTCTTCCTGTTCCGGTGGGTTGATGCTATGTGCAGGAAGAATTGGGACAGAATCCTCTGGAATATCCAAAGGAGTTGGAGCTGGTACTTCCGGGGCAGGCTGACTTGACTGAGAAGACTGGGACTGGGCTTGAGTTTGACCCTGAACATAAGTTATTGTGACTGAGGCCAGGAAGCCTGGAATTGAACAAGCTTGGCTGAGGTAGATTTCAATTTCATCTCTGAAGTGATTCAGGATTGGGGTGTCAATGAGCATCATGTCACTTGAGTCATGGAATATCCTGAAAAAGACACACAAAACATTGAGCACGTCAGTTCGGATTTTTAAACAGAAAATATCAATTTTTGAAGGATTTCTTCTAACCTGGAAGACGAACACATCGTTCACAACAGTTGAATATGTACTTTGAATACGAATCTGCGGAGGCGTGTCCGTTCCAGCTGGGATAAGCGTAACATGATAACCGAATAGCTTACTACATGCCGTTTGTAATTGAACCGTTTCGCTATCATAAGCCTCGGTAAGAATTTGATGTTTCCTCTCAAGAGCGCGCAATTGATCCTCTAGTTCTGAAAACAGTAAAAATCACAATAAAAGTTAAGATAATATTTATTTTTATTTGAGACGTCTTCGATAAGTTAATGCTATTAGGCATACTCCTCTTTTCTTCCAATACGGCTGCATCAGTCGGCATTCCAACTAAGGTGTTGTCTTCGAATTGCTTCAATTGCTCTTTCAATTTTTCATTTTCAAGTAAACACTCCTTGAGTCTGGCTTCAATAGTAAGAAACGAAGGATTGTTTCCAAATGACACAATCTTCACTCCCGTTGTCGGATCTTCAGTGATAGTTTGATGTTCCGCTATAGTTTGAGATAACTTCTCCTTTTCCAATTTAGTATTCTCCAATCTGCGTAAGAAATAAAGAAAATGCAATAATTTTAGTTATGGACTATAGCCGATTACACGCACAAGTTATTAATTATAAACTAAAGTTCGAACTTACTCAGACTTCAAAGAATCAACTAAACTGCTTCGTTCCTCACACTCTTGACAGGGTTTCTTATAATTTTCATCATTTATAAGTGCTTCATATTCACTAACAATCTTTTCCAGTTCATCTACACGCTGCTTCAAGGGTTCAGATATAAGGCCATCGAATTCCTTTTCGTAAGACTCTTTGAGTTCTTTGAGTCCATCACGATCCTTAAATCACAAATAGAAAAATTGAATTTATAAATGCTTCACCTAAAGCTAATTTAAATTAAGATTCGTACATCTTATTACCTTGACAAGCAGTATCATTCGCCTAGACATCTTCTTCGAATCAAATGCCAACTTCTCCTTCTCTTCTTTTGAAACCCTCAGCTGCTCACGAAGAAGTGCAGTTTCGGCTTGAAGTGAAGTGACAATTCGTGCGTTGTTTTCAGACCTATAAAATATAAAATAATTGTTAATTCCACTGTTGTATATTCGTGGTAAGGTTACGTCCGCAGTAGTACAAAGTAGAAACTTACGAGTATTTTAGGTTTGTATTCTCATGCTTTAAACTGAATAGCATGTCTTGATTTCGTCTCAAAATACTTTCAAAGGCAATAGGTGTGGCACAAGTTGGTTCTACTTGAAACGCAACTGCTTTCCAGGCTTTAACTTCATTCCTAAGTACATTTCGTTCCGCCTCCGCAGCTCCCTTTTCTTTCAACTCCTTTTGCATGTAAGCAATTTCACTCTCCATAGATGTTACTTTTTCCTGCAAAATCATTTCTGATTTTATGGTTGATCTGAAAATCAAATTCGAGTGTTAGGTTCCTAATTTTGACATGAGTGAGTTCTGAGATAGCAAAAGGGTCACCTCAGGATATTATTTTCATCTTGAATCTTATTCATGGTTTTCAAAATATTTTGACATTGCATCTGTTCTTTGATATACATGTTTTCGAATTTCTGAACACGTTCTTGCAAGATAAGTGTATCGGTGGACACAGCTTCATTGACACTTAATGCGTTCTCATACTTGGTCTTAACTTCAAGATATTTGATGGCGTCACTTTGAGCTACTTTTAGTTCCGCAGTGCATTTTTGCAGCTGCTCTTGAGCAGCGGCAAGCTGTTCCTTCATAATTTGACAGTCGATAATCCATTTCTCAGCGCCTTTTTGAGTTTCATCCAATTCAGCTTGCAGTTTACGGGCTGCTTGCTCAGCCTCGAGAGTATCCTGTTTTAAATAAGACAGGGTAAAAATTTTAATGAATTTTATCACTAGAAAATTAGGAGCAAGTGTTTAAAATTACTTACATTAGTGATCTTTTGCTTCAACTGAAAGTTTTCTCTCTGTAACTCTGAAATCCTTTCCTCAAAGCTCATCTGCTTTGAATTCAATGAGGATTTAGCTGCATTAAATTCGCTCTTCAGCTCAACCTCTTTCTTTTGATGCTTTTGAAGTAATTTCTCCATGCTTTCAGCCTGTAGTAAAAATCATAAATGAAAACAATTAGTACAACGTAGAGTGCTATTGCTTAACCGGCATTGGTTTAGTGTTTTTGTGACTTCTTACTCTGTCTGTCGCATTCTTAGCTTTGATTTTCATCTCTTCATGAGACCTTTCAAGATTGATGATTTTTTCAGCATGATTTCGTCGCATGTCAATATTCAGCTGGTCGATTTTTGTGTAAGCAGCTCGAGAATCAATCAGTTCTGCTTGTGTTTGGCGTAGTAACCTCTCCAGTTCACCTAAATCATCATAAAATCATAAATTGAAAGCCACGATTAGCATAAATTCAAGGACACCATTCATTTCTAACAATGACACGGTGTATTCCTGACATAATATATACAATAAATATGATCATTCATCGTTAGTCTCATGGCAAACTTACTATTATTCTGTTCTAATTCCGCCAAACGTTGAGAGGTGTCCACACCCCCGCCAAACAAGGACGTCCTACGCCGCTTTTGTCCGGGTTGTGGAGAGATATGCAGAATAGATTCATCTTCCGGTTGATCTCCAAAAAAAGTGTCATCGAATCGTAGACGCATTTGAATTCCTTGTGGACCACGAGTTCGAATAGTTTTGGGTGGGGAGTTTGAGGAGGGGGACGGGGTCGTGGAGTCAAAAGGCGAAGGAGGCAGAAACATGGACTGACGCCGCTCCAAGTTCGCCAAGTACTTAGTAATCGGCGTCTCGTTACCGGGGTCCATCCTGCAGACTGTGTTTTGTTGAATGTTTAACCTTTGACCTCCTCTGTACAGTACTGTGACTGTTGTACTGTCACTGTCGACTTTTGAATCAATTTAGGTCATAACTATTTCAAAATTTGAACTTCTTTCCTGGCGCGGCGACAATAACAATGCCATTCACGGAATTTGAATTTTGCCGCAAATCCTCCGAGTCCTGCGAAAGCTATCGTGCATTGAGTCCGCGAATTTCTGCACGTGTTGTGTATATGTACTTGATAGTGCAGGCAGAGTAGAAGATTTTATCACTTCGTGTATTTTTGCTGGGAAGACAAAGGAACCGCTGCTGCTGCCGCGCAAGGCCAAAGGCATATCGAGTGTCAAGTGTACTCCTTGGTTAGTCATTAGTGCTGGTGTACCTACTCGGTTGTCGGTGACCCTCGGTATCCTTGCCTTGAAACTTGACATCTACAATCAGGTCATCGTCATCAGCGGATTTTCTTTCCTGACCGCAGTCAGCAGTCAAGCTTAGGAATTCAGAATTGCTGGTGAGTTTGAATTGCTTGATTGGATTGGGAGGCAGTTTCTCTTCTCCGTCAATTCGTCAATAACAAATAAAGGACTTTCTTCTTTTTACTTGCGTTTTCCTATTTATTTGGTCAAAACCTCATGCAAGTAAATATTAGCATTGCGCATTGTGCCGTGCATGATAAAATATATGCGCACTTAATTTAATTGGTAATACATAATTAGTCAGTGCATGTTATTATGCACGCACATTAAATTATATTGTGTATGACGTGCATTATTTTGGCATGCGAATGCGAACTATGCTGTATGCCGTAGTTGGTAGTATATTGTTCTTGTTATGGACAATTCAATTATATTTTGTTCGGAATTCAGAGAGACATGGACGTTCTACCGCCTTACGAAAACCGCCCACGAAGTATTCTGGGTCACCTGAATGATTTCACCTATGGGCGTACTGGGAATCGCGTCTACCATTCGATTCAGGTACTTGAACTGATTGCTATTTAAGTAGGTATGCTCGATTTCCTGAAAAGTGGTTTCTACATTTTTGAAATTCTGATGATTGTAAATTGTAATGGAAGAATCTAATAACTAGTCATTTATAAACCATAGGCCCAGAAACTGGCTTTAAAGGAGAATCTCTCTAAATTCCAAATGTTCTCTCCAAGCTCGGAATTCGTACCTAGCTTTGATCGACGCATTACAGAGATCTCATGGCATCCAAAAATTCCGTATATGATCGGAGCTGCTTCGAAAGCCGGAGATATGATCTTTATGAGGGGATTGAACACTGGTGATGGAAATCTCGTATTTAAGAATCAGTTCACGTCCAAAGGGGTAATAATAATTAAATAATCTTGTGTATTACGTGTATGCTTCATACTTCATATTGTGCATTCTTATAATTATGGTCTTTCTAACATAGAGTGGCCCAGGCGGCGCAATTTTCGCGATTCGATATGATGAGTCAAACTCAAGCACTATCTACACAGCTGGACTGGAAGGGATTGTCAATCGCTGGGAAATTGAACGAAAGAAATGTGTTGAATTTCAATTCTACGAAACTGCCAACTATCAGTATGTGTATGTAGCTTAGTTACGTAGTTCAATTACTTTAGATGGCTTACTCATCATGTTCTTCTCCGTTGCAGTATTTGGTTTACTTCCATGGATGTTTCACATTCAACAAAGACTTTATTTGCTGGAGATACGAAGGGTTTCGGATATCTTTCAACTCTTCATGGAGAAAAAGTCTTGAAGGCCAAGCTTCATAAAGGGAAAATATTACATTCCGAGTTCAATCAAGCGTAAGTTCAACCACGATGTAAATGATTTTGCAGCCATATTGGGTATATTTTATTGCCTAATTAACATGTCACGCATCATCTTATATCTTATTAATAAAGGCTCCCACATTTGATTGCCACTTCTTCGTTGGATAAAACCGTAAAGTTATGGGATCTTCGTAACCTCAAGGATGAGCAGTGTTTGGTTGAATTGCCACATGAAAAAGGAGCTAATGTTGCTAGGTTCAAGTGAGTCCTAAATTCCTATAGAAAACTAAAGCAACAGTTAAAAACGACTAGCATTATCTGGCGCGTGTAACTAAATGACTAATAATTCTTTTCTTAAAATTCCAGTCCCATGAATGGCTCACGTTTGCTCACAAGTGACCAGAAAGATGAGATCCGAGTTTATCAGGGTCCCCTCTGGGATCAGACGCGTCTAATTGAACACCCGCATCGTCAATTTCAGCATCTGACTGCAATCACGGTATTTAAATTTAATGGAGAACCTAAAGTTTTGAGTTCATTTCCAGTGCTACATAGCCTTAACATAAAATTGTTTTAGGCTAACTGGCATCCATTGGCGGACGTCATCGTGATTGGAAAATATCCAAAAGTTCCAATGGGTTCTAAAGCGCCACCTCGTCCGGTTCAGTTATTCGATGCTGACACCGGTTACGTGACCCATGAGCTTTTCACACCCAAGAATGATATTATCAGTCTCAATAACTTCAATCCTACTGGAGACGTATTAGCTTCGGGCGCAGGTACTTTTTATTGTTTTGTTTTTCAATTAAGTACTTCTACTTCTCTAAGATTAGGTGAAAAATTCTAGACTAATAAGCATTGTTTTCTGTGCTCTGGTTTGGTTTTTAGGACGCAGTCTCCTTTTCTGGAAATCTTTCGATATTCAACAAGATTTGAGTAAAACTGCCAAGTATTCCAAATCAAACCAAGCTCTTCCACCTCGTTTTGGTGGTGGTGGCGATGATTCAGATTCAAACTCAGATTCTGATTCCGATCAACCGAAAAAGAAGAAGCGAAAAACTGCGAGCAAGAAGAAACCTGCTGCTAAAGCTCCAGCTAAACCTCAAGGCACTGCTCGAACTCGAGCAAATTCTAAGAAATGAAACAAACGCTGCTTCAACCTGCAAGTAATCATGTACCTGGAAGATTTTTATCAAATATCTCTGACCTTTTACTTCTACTATTGCATTGACGTCCTAAATCAACTACACCGGTATTTTCGGTATTTCTAGAACTTATCATTTGTAAGTTTTCGTATTTTTGGTACCTGGAACGCTTTAATTTTTCATTGCTTTATTTCCTTACGGTCAGTATCAAGTACAAGTACAAACTAATAAAGTTAGGAGTAAATAAGCATATTTTTGCTCTTAGATTAAATTCACTCGAATTAAATTATGAATTAATACAAAACACGCTTAGCTTCAAGTCAAAAGTGGTTACGGGTCTCCGAGAGCACTTTTACACCGAAAATCAATTAAGTATATTGTATGTTTCCTGACCCCATGGTGTTAAGGAGTTGGACGCTCATCACCGCGTATAGCTCGATATTTAGCCATTTCAGCGGGAAAGACGCTAGTGAGTTCGACGAGAAGATGTGCGCGGAAACGGCGATAGGCGTCAATTTTTCCACGAACAGCTTCATTCTTATTCATAGCTTTCTCCATGCAGTCCTTGGTGTACAGTTGAGGATTTCGGCCTTCATCAATGTAACTAGATGGATAAAACAGATTTTAATGCAACTATTAATGCAAGTTATGGGCACACAAAAAGTACGTACGCCTAGTAAGACATGACAGTTCCGCCCCGCCATTTATGTTAAGTACAAAACAAAGCCATACATTTCTTAAACTACTGGTGCCATAATTTGATTAGGTTTAACCGTCCAAGAAACCCTCTTTAAAATAATTTAAGCTGAATTTATTTGACTAGATTCAGATAATTGATACGTTGAAGCCATGATATGAAATACATAATTAGTTCTGTCTGAATCCTTATTCATTATTCGACAACTTACTCGAATACTTCAAGTGGAACATGAACATCTTGAACTTGGGATTTGAGCCGATCAATTTCTTGAAGTCCAGTCACTATGGTTTGTCTGCAATTAAAGATCTGAGTTCAATGCCTTGATACAAAAGAGCGTAATAACTTAATCTTTCTTTGGTTAATTTGCATGTACAGATTACAAATTGCAAATACTTTATGAGCAGCTCAGATTAGTTTTCAGATGACAGATGAGGATAATAGGCTGCTGCCTGGCTGTCAGCATCTCATGTGAGAGGCAGCCGTCGTGGCTGTTAGCATGCCTATGTCAGCATGACTAGCTTAGCTAGCGAAAATGGTACAAAAATATTGGATACCGATACCGGTACATGCTTGCTTTGCTTTGCACCATCAATCATTGACCATTGAATGCGCGATCTACTAGACAAGGATACTTGTCTTCTGAGATCTCTTCGAGTTCTCAGATTTTGAAGGAAGCCAGCGGTTTTCTTTCAAAATCAGAGCCCGTATCATGGTCATGGGCAACGATCAACCCAATTTTTTCGTAAAACATTGACACCAAATGCTGACGATGGAAACCAGGAAGGCTGTCAGCTGTACGCAGTATATTGTTATATATGTAGAAATGTTTATGGACGTTTGCACAACGATTTATAATTATTAATTAAACTTACATTTTTTGATTGAGTACATTTTGACCCTGAGGTTGGAAATCGCTGACGATGATCGTAATCTGACGAATATTTTCAGTGAACATTTCCAATTGAGCTTCCAAGTTCTCCAAAGCTGTCGCCATTTTGATTACTCAAGCCGGATTCAATTTTAAATTTACAAAAACTTGGATACCAGTCTGAAAAACAGAATTTTATCAAATAAAAGGAACACCTTTGACATTTGACCTTTCTTTCAACTCAACCAACAGCTGAAGCTAAGCTGTTGTTGGTTGTGTTGTGTTGTGCTGCTTCGCTTACAAATAGAAATGAAATGCACAGATCGAACATCGGACCTAAAAAAAGATTATCGTGCGTAGACTCATGCAACTTTCAAAAGATTCGTTCAATCTAACACTTTGGTTTGGATTATCTTGTTTTTAAATTATGCAGCTTTACAAAACCATTATACTGAAGCTTACAGTGACGGCTTACGCGAAACTACTAGTAGAAGCTAGCATTTATTTCGTAAAATGCAAATTTAAGAAATATTCGATTTTTTATTTATTTTACTATCGGAAAGGTAAATTTTAATTTTTCGCAATGCAAACAATTTTAGGTATTTTTTATGCAGTTATGATATGACTCTGACTCGGATCTGAAGAATGACTAATTTTCTGAAAGTTCATTCACAGCGATGATATGTAGAATTCACGAATCTAGGCTATAGGCATGAATGGAAAATGGAAGGAGAGTTTGACTACAATAGTGTCTTATGCTCAAACGGAGAAGAGACGTTGTAAATTACGCTACGTAAAATTATTTCAATTATCAGTGATTGTTATTTAAGTATAAAATATTTACTATTTTACCTCCTTAAGCGATATGGGCCTTGTGCTCTGTGGCGTAACCCAGACTTCTTATAGTGCAAAAAAAATTATTAATTATTAAATTAAAGTTTAGAAAATGCTTACACTCATTCTCATTGCCAGTTTTTTTCGCTATAGGTAACTAATAAGTATAACTATCTACCTAGGTGTATTTAAACTTTTTGTGGACTATAAACTGTAACTGCAAACAAGGGTCAAAATGTCTTGAAATACCATTAATGACCGCGTCAACGTCATCATCACCAGTTATCATTTTTACCAGCACACTAACTCCATTTTTATTTATATTAAAATAGCTAAAACCAATAATGGTGATTTTCATTGTACTTGGAGCCATTCATCGGAAGTTTTGCTACCTAAAAGAAAAAGATGGGGTATTTTAAATTTTAATAATGCCTGAACTCATTAATTGTTTTTAACTCCGGAATTTCCGATAACAGAGCACAGGTCTAGAAACTGCAGCGCAACCGAAAATGGTTTTTCAGCTTTCTCTCGTATTTTTTGGCGGGTGTTTGAAGTAAAGGAAGTTTATTATGAATTCACGTGGTCGTGTTTCGTGTTTTGGGTGGGTGAAGTACGCCGACGCCCGACGTGAAGTACGCCGACGCCGACGCCAAGTGTGAAGTACGCCGAATGGGCTAAGCCGACGTGAAGTACGCCGAATGCCGACGTGAAGTACGCCG
>VNWX01000283.1:0-25190 GCA_009869905.1 Ceratophysella communis
TTCAACATTTAATGCGTTCTAAATCTTTGTCGTCAACATTTCCAACTACCAATTTTCATCTCTATACAAGCAATTAGTTCTAGTAGAGTTTCGGTATTTGTCTTATCCCTAGTAATAATTCGCCATTTAGTAAGCAGTTTATCCTTTAGTAATTTAAGACTCCACCTCATTAGTAAACAGTTTCCTAATTTTAAACAATTATTTATAGTAAAAAGAAAGTAAGTTAATTCTTGAATATGAGTCGTATTATAATTAGCTATTAACTACTAAATTCTGTACTGCGTATACTATATTGAAAAATAAATTGTAGTAATGCAAGAACCACAGAATATGTCTGAATCTGAACGACTGAGACTGAACTTAGCGGAACAAATTAATATTGGAACTCATTCAGTATTCGGTGATAATTAATATAGGAGACTATCCGACATTGTTGTCTTCCCAAATCCAGCGCTATATCGTTTATTGTTCGAGAGTCTGATTCAAATGCGTAGCCAGTCTTGCTAAGCTAAATGCTAAATACCTGAATACTTCAGAAATCGAATATCATCAGGTCGTTCATAAATTTGTTGTTCCATTGATTCATATAGGTACATAATTTTATAGGAAAAGCAATTCCGTCGTACAGACCTCCTAATGGCAGACTCGTTATATTTTCTACGAAATAATTGGAAGCTTACCCAGCTAAACCACGAAGTAGTCAGTGGAAGTGTGGTATCAGTGCTCTTGTCGACTGTTCATCGAGTGACCGGCCTTATTCCATCGAATATTTCCGTTGGCCCGAGCGTCGGCTGGTACATACCCCTGACCCCATTTGAAACTATATTTTTGCATCTCGTAATTTTTCAGGTAGCTAATGCCGCTCAACATAAATTTGTATAAAGTAAAATTTCATTCCACCGTTATTCTGGTAATTTAATTCAGATTTAATTTCGAATATAGCTGCTGCTTCTCAGATACTTGCAACTCCTTCCAGTCAACGTCAACGATTTTGTAAATGGAATGAACTTGTTTGGTCGGAGAAAGCGGTCATTAGGATTTACACAAGTTTGTCAGAGAGATGAAATTTCAGAGACATNAAGCGGTCATTAGGATTTACACAAGTTTGTCAGAGAGATGAAATTTCAGAGACATTTTTTAAGGTAGGTCAGTGTTGGCTCGATTTATACATTTTACTGAATTATTGATTCAATCTGATCTTCAAAATATTATTTATTCCAAGCTTCTGCGGCAGCTTGACAAAGAAGATTGTGGAGTCCTTACTCTCTGTGAATTGGAATCAGCGAATAATTTAAGAACCCCGAAAATCTCGGAAGAAGCTGTGCTGATTCTATCCGCCCTCAGAGTGTAATCAGATACCTGATCACTGATCACGTATTTAAACGAAATATCCATCCGATGCTAAATATCTTTATGTATCCGCTGTAGGTCGCGGAAACGAAAACTTGCGCTGGAAAAGAGCACATGTGAATTGGAATCAGCGAATAATTTAAGAACCCCGAAAATCTCGGAAGAAGCTGTGCTGATTCTATCCGCCCTCAGAGTGTAATCAGATACCTGATCACGTATTTAAACGAAATATCTATCCGAGACTAAATATTTTCATGTATCCGCTGTAGGTCGCGGAAACGAAAACTTGCGCTGGAAAAGAGCAAAGCCTGTGGCTCACAGTCTGAAACCGAGCCATGGGCCATTACACCTTTTGAAGAAGCAGTATTTCTAGGGTCAGCTGTCAAATACAAGAATTCAACACTTTGCGAAACGCAGTTCAATGGTTGTCCCCTGAAAAAGCAAGATATACATTTGTACGTCAATCAGATATTCGGCGTTTTGAACTAAGTTTTAATATCCGCTTGTGTCTATTTATTAATGACTTATTTATATCATTGGAAAATCAGAGCGAAATAGAGTCTATTAATAAAGTTAAATTTCGACAGTGTATTAGGTTTTCAAAACTATTAAAAAATCTTAATGAAGATCATAAGAAGAAGTCGTCCATTTGCATTTGTTCCGTGAAGTACATGACCTCTGACGTTGTAATCGGGCAAAATTTATATTTTTGTTCACAAGTGGTGGAATTCTTTCCGGGTTGGACTTTTCGCCCGAAACTCGCCGCTTCAGCAAAGCGACGAAATGAGTTGAGTCCCGAGGATTCACTGGTAGCCTTTAAATCGGAATATCTATGTAAACAATTCAACGATTTTAAAAACGTATACTCAATAAAATGTCAATTCTTGAAGGAATTTTGTTCATACAACTTGATACCTTCCAGCGTCATATTCAATCCTACCGGAAGCTGATAGCCACGGAGTGATTCGGATTGAAGCTCACACAGAGTTCGCTGAATACAGTTGTATTTGTCTAGTCGATGTAAAGCCTATTTCAAAGCAGAAGCGTTAAACTTTATTTCATGTAAATGGATACTTTGAAAAGGTTATTAATAGCCCGTAAGTACCCACATCCAGACTCTGCAAAATAATTAGCTCAATTTTACTGTCGAGTTTAATACGCTTGATGTGTTTGACCTCTCTTCGAAGTCTTCGGCGACCAGTATACATTCCATTTAAAATTTTACTGAGGTCGAAAGGAATAAGTCCCATCATTTGAAAGCAAAATAGCTGTAAATTACGAAAATTCAGTCGTCAATTGTGAAGCTAAAGTATCAAATTTTTGGGGAGTTACTCTAAATTTTTAATTCGTTACCTGAAGCAATGCAAGACCGACAAATATTGTCTGGAATCGCGTTAGCATTGGAAAGGCTGCTGTGGTGAGCTGGGTAGAAATGGTGTCGAATAGTGCTTCGCTAGGTAATGCCAATAATGGCAAGGACGCCAATACCAAACCACTGCCGGTAGTGAGTTCTAAATCGGTGGACATATTGACCAGGCCAGAAATATTTGTCAAAACTCAAATGGATTCTAGATAGGTCAAAATAGCATGCTATGAATATAGCTGCAAATTTATGTACTAGGATGCTGGGTTAAACGTTAAACTATCAGTGAAGTCTTCTTAAGTCATTACAGATTATGCAGATCTGTAATGCACAAATAAGCAGAACACAAAGCTGCAACTCCAGTACTACTTTTTGCCTTTGGTTTTGGTTAGCACCTTGTAAACCTCATAATTGACAGTACTGTACTTCCGAATACGTTTCCATGTGTCAAATCAATGCAACTTTAGGTCAACAAACTGGTCATAAATATACAAATTCACCCATGAGGGACTGTACGTAACGTAAGCGGAAGAGGTATTCATGATTTCCTGATAATGGCTAATTTACGTCCGCCGTCTTTCTTTCGTCGTCGACTATCGAATATGAGAGCCATTACTTCCCCGGAACATTCATTATCAAAAATTTTCAATTTAATTTTAATTAAACTTTTCAAAATAAATCATCCAAATGCATTTGCTCAACGTAAGCTATAATTTCTTCTCCGGTCACAGTACAATCTGAATAGCGTTGTTCACAATTTGTTGAATTCCGACTATGGGCAGCGAATGTGCCCATTTGAACAGCTTCTTCGAAATAAAACCAGGCTGTGGTGGGTTCCATGACCTTTGTGGCATGGCTAGTATTTTCTGTTAGGTTTGTATAATCCCCTCGGATTTGTAGTGGTATCGCTTGGTTTGTTTGACTTAGCCTGTAGATTTGAGTATGAATATGAATTTATAAGCTATGTAAATTTTAAAGTTTGATTTTTCAAGATACCAAAAAGTTTATGACTCACCGTTCGAGAGCATTCATTGTAAGCTCGAGTCCATTTGGTGGCTTGTATCCCCAAATTCTTTGTTTCTGAATTTCACAGAGTGTTCTAAAAATGCATTCATGCTTGTCTAGACCTTTAAGGGCCTAGGATTTAAAAAAAAACATTAATTTCTACTTTTTTTAAAATCGGATAAATGGTTTTCGCTTTATTATTGAACTTACGTTAAGCATTTTTTCGGTTAGCTCTTTATCTGCATGCTCAATTTTTTCATGACCAAGCTGCTTCTTGAAAACGCTTCTCCGCTTCCTTCTCCCGCTCGGGTCTCCGTATAAAGCCTTATTGATATTAATTGGAAGCACTCCGATCGCTTGCAATACGGAAATCTGCATGTAGAAAATTCAAACATTAGGTATTAGGTGTCTATAAAATGATCTTTTTGCATCAAACTTAATTAGTATCAATCTAACATTCAAGAAAATACTAGATTGGGATGAATATATATTTCATTCAGAGCTCTATGGCCCAGTGGTTAAATTTTTCTATTTACTTGTACAAGTATCAGAACCAATATAATTGACTCGTAAGGAGTTAATAGCATATATGATTTTTGCGTGGGCGTCGTGGTGAGGCTCGTTAGAACGGCTTCAATTTCTAAATTTGGAAGCACACTTTGCAGCAGAATAATTGTTCTCAAAACAGCAAAAACGTCAGCCAACATTCCGTAAAGTCGCTGTTTTGAAGTTTCGGATTAAAAATGTGCTCAACAGGTTTACAAACAATACAAATTGTGACTAACATTGACAAAAACAAAGGTTGAGGCAGCACATTTCACAAAAATAACTCATGAAAGTTACGCATTTGCTCTATATTTAGAACCAGAAAGGTGGTCTATTTAATTGGCACCTTTAAGCGCTAATTAGCGTAAATGCGGCGGGTATTCCCTGAATTCCTTCAAAATTGCAGCTTCTATTAGGACTGTCGACTAATTTGAGAGCTGTTAATTATAGGGTACCTGCCCAACTATTTAAATAAACCAAAAGTGACTCGAATTTCAATTAATTTTTCAGTTCTTACCTGAGCAATTACAAGTCCCACCAGAACAGTTTCATAGAAAGTAAGTGGGAGATACCAGCCGATTCCTTGAATAACTGAAATATTTGTAATAATTCCTAAACACAATTGAGGCGACGAAACAAGGGTCCATAAAATTGAGCCTGTTGGAATCAAGCTGGTCAAACTGCTGGATTCAAGGGAAGATATTAAGTCGGTTGAAGATGAAATCGACATTATGGTTAGCACAGAATTGACTTGATAAATTGATTTAAAAAATCTGAAACAGTAGCGTTTTATTGATACCTAATATCTAACCACGCAAAGCGAATACGGCTCCGACCGGCTGAAAATATTCAACGCTATCCTTAAAATTTTGAATCCAGGTTTGTCGGTCATTCATAAGCAAAAGCTAATTAGCATTCCAGTTTTGCGTGACAGTAAAAATATGAATAATAAGGCACTTTGCAGTCGAAACTTTGGACTAAATTTTTTAATTCGAAGTAGTTACAACGGGATACTAATATGATGAGTTTTACTTGAGCAGCCCTTATGTGTTGCGCCATGAATTAATTGAAAATGTGTCATTTCGAGAATTATAAACGAATTTACTGATGCGTTTCTCGGATCCTCGTATGTTACTGGTATTTAGGTGTCCAGCCTATAGCCTACCCGGTACCCCGTCTACGTGAAATAATTCGGATTCGTTTGAAAATTTCTGTGAATTACATTTTCGGCGTATTGGTTCGTAGCGGAAAATTTGGCAAAAAAATTATTATTTAATCGGACAAGTTGCTTGATCGGACAATTTACTCAAATCGTTCTGATTCAAAGTTGACCAGTCCGGTTCCGGTTATGTTTTGCAGATTTAAAATGATACATCTTCTAATGAATGAGCTGTTTTAAATTTAAAGAACGTCAAAAATATTTATTAAAAGAGCTTAGCTGATTAAATGGAAATTGACCCTGACAGTATTTCGCTACCGAGGCTATCCATATACATGATGATAATTATTGAGTTTGCGTATAGGAATTATGCAATAAATATATACAATTAGCCTACCAAAGAAGCATTTACTGACCACGTGTTTCAAGATTACCACCGGACCTTATAAAACTAACGCATGTCCTTGGTTTGTCTAGAAACTAAAATTCTCAAGATCAGATGCTTCACCCCTTCAGTCTTATGATGAAGTATGCGCGTCTGAATCTGAAGCAAATTTAGATTCAGTCATTCTATGGTCTTCATATTATACCCTGGCAGTACTTATAATTTCGTGTGATAAGCGCGTATCAATTATAAGCACTTCACTTACTTTTGTGTAACCCGTGCAAGTATTTACTTGCACAAACAATGTATTGATGAAGTATGTTGTTCTCGTGCTTCTAAAATCAAAACTAATGGCCGGAGAGCTGAAAATCTAACAATTCTTATTTTATTTATCACAATAAATATAAATAACTACATAAATATGATATCATATACGTTGCTGTTGCTTCTATATTGAATAATCACGACGGGTTTGGTAAAACTAGATTCTATACTTGTGAGCTTAGGATTATTTAGTTTTTAGTTACACCTATAGATAATTACAATTAAGGTTAGATCAATTTGTAGCCTATGTTTTGTGTCATAATCCACCTTCGAAAACGCTTTCTAGTTTCAATGGAATGTGTTACAAGTTGTATCAATGCTACTCACTTTTACGAACATTGCAAAACATAATAAATACAAAAGACTAGTCTAATTTGAGTTCTAAGAAAAACTAACTATATTACACGGCACATGGATCAATTGGCGTCGCAAATTTTTAGGACACAACTTTTCAGTTTTCAGTTCTCGGCTTCACTAATTTTGCACTAATTGAACTGATGTTTTACGCGTCATAAAAACTTGCACCATATTTCTAAATACTACCTAGTAAGTCATCGCAAGCAGAACTCTGAAATAAAAGTAAGGTAGGTATTACAACAAAAGTTTAGGTATTTGATCAATTCAGTTGATCAACTGACAGTTTCGCACAGTTTGGGATTCAACGGACAGTTTATTACTAGCACTTTTTTGCAAGATCACGTTCGAAGATATAATGTACCGAGTGTTACAAAGTCAGAATTAGTCAGAAGACTTAATGAATATTTTTAGAACTTCAACAGATTCATAGCTCACAGCCTTACACATGGAGCAATGACATGCCACCCATGACACCGATTCCGAGGATAAGACACAGAAATTGCTTCAACGACTCCTTCGTATTTTCTTCCTTCATGAGGTCAGGCAGGAGATTATTCAAAGAAATTGTAATGAAGCACCCTGCCGTGAACGGAAGAATCCACCAGGTGTAATTTCCAATTTGCGTTTCCATGCTGTCCGCCGTGAGTGCCATGACAGCACCGAAAAGCCCCACAGACGCCGTCGAAAGTTGAGCCTTGGCTGCTGACCACGCGTTGAATCCAGAGCGTAGCAGAATTGCAAAATCCGCAATTTCATGGGGAATTTCGTGAAGCAAAATGGCTGCCGTTGTCAGGAATCCCACTTTAGGTGAGACGATAAAGCTGCCGGCTACAGCCAGCCCATGAGTGAAATTATCGAAGACATTGGCCAAGAGATTGAAGTAGCCTGCAGTGATGTCCGTTTGTGATGGGCCCTCTTTCTTGACACCCAAGTGGTTGTTGTTCGAAATTTCGCTTGAATCATCGCCGTCCACAGACACCAATTTCTCGCAAATGATGAAGGAAATGATGCCGACAAGCGTCCAAGATCCGAGTCGTATCAGTGATTCTTCTGCATCTCCGCCATCTTCGCGGAATCGCTCCCAGGCTTCGGGTAAGAGATGCAAAAACGTGTCACCCAGCAGGCTTCCTACTGCAAAGCTGAGTAGACAGTTCAGTAATTTCGGGTCAATTCCAGGTAATGTGTTATTTTGGATTTTGTCATCACAGTTTAATTTTTGCTTAGGCGGCCGGAAGATGAAAAACGGGAAAATTCCAGCGATGCCCACGAGCAGACAGCCGATAAGGGAAAAGATCCATTTTTGAAATTCTATATTGAGAACTAGGCGGATGACTAGGTTCATGACAACGTCATAGGAGGTATCACTATTGTCCAGTAAACTGCTTCTGGCCACAGTATTGGCTCTAATTCGGCTGCTGTTACTATTGCTCCATAAATTGCTGGTCTTGTTATTATTGTCCGATACGAAGCTACTGCCCGGTAGCCGGTAATCCAGTTTGTCACAAGTGGGGTAGACAAAATATGTGGCCAAGGTTTCAAGTCGCAATGCCTCTGCCATGTTATTACGAACTTCAATGTGCTTGGGTCCTGTAATTAGTGAAATTGTTACAGTCAATTCAATTGCTGACTTTGATTTCTGGATTGGATAATAAAGATTAGGCTTATTGTTCATACCTTGATAACTCACTCCACATTAAAGCGTGCTCTATGATTGAATATAATCCAGTAATAATAGCGATTCGCTCATCGTCAATTTTGAAGGGCTCACTTGAAAGCTGGATAGTGGATACTTGAGGATTGGTTATTGGCTTTGACTGTTCGGATAATTACCTCAAGGCAACGCGGACTTTTCCGTAATTTGCTCGCCGCTCCACGTGCAATTTAAATTGCTGGAATTCCGGGCAAATTTTCTTAAGGGCTTTTAAATTTCGATTGACTGTTTAAGGTCGATGCGTTTCTATGTTTCCAGAGCAACAGCAGATTCCCTTATCGGTCAAAATCCGTGTGTGCTTAGAAATCAGTGTGCACACCACAAATGTTTGTACGTAGGTATTTGCTATTTACATGGACTCCTCAAATATTGCGTGGATTTTCTCTGCTGGATGCTGCAGACTTGGAATGACTATAGTCTTCGCTTCAGATTCAGAATGAAGACTACCGTACCAGTAGTATATTGACTTGACCGTCCTTTCAAGTAGGAAGCCCCAATTAATAAATAATTACAGAGTGAAAGGGGTATACTGTGTAAATGTTGCGTAAATGGTAAATGGAAACTGTCTCGGAGAGCGTCTCCTCTTCAAATCCTAAATGTTATTTGTGTATTTTGTATGACAAGAAATGGACTCTGAGCTCTCCTGAACTGAGCAAAAAGCAAACTACTGGTGACATAAATCTCAACAGCATTTGAGCAGCACACTCAATCAATTAGGGTTATTTATGTTCCAGACGATGTCGAGCTTTGGGCTGTTGGCTGGGGTTAGGGTTAAGGTCGGATTAAAATTTTCGGACGATAAGTATAGTCATAGCTAAAGGTTAGCAAAGCATCAAGCGTCTTTAATGATTACAAGCATCGTCTTTCAATCATGTATGCTTGAAATTAAAATCAGCATTTGTTTAATTGTTATTTTAGAAAATTTAGTTTAAAATCACGTTTTATGGTTAAATTTCGTTAAATTTGCATTATATTTTTGCCCAAATATGCGGTTAGGTTGTGAAGCTTGTGCCAGGTTAGCAAGTTTACTCTAAAATTAGCCTAGCTAATAAGTAAGTACTGACAAAATACAGAATTCTACGCAAATTAGTTTTTATTGGACAGAAACCATATTATTATTCGCATTTTTAAATTTTAAGCAGATAACATTTAAATTTAAATAAGTTTTAAATTAATAAATAAAGGGCTAAATATAGGCTTTTTAATCCATAAAACACCGGAAACTTGTACGAACTGTAACAGCCAAAACTACTCCGATTATCCTTTAAGTATTTTAGTGTAAATATTAAACTAATCAAAGTTAAGTATGAAGTGCAAGGCATCTATGGGTTTAGAAATTCAGCGTTTTACGTGTAAATATAAATCCTTCTTCCTTCACTCTCAACTCAAATGCAAAGATAACTTTATAAAGTGTGGAAAAATAAATGTCTCTCGTCTAATCAATTATTTCTATTTGGGCTTGACATATGTACGCATTTAAGGCATAACATGCCAATTCGTCGGCAGTAAATTGGAAAATACTGCTGAATTTAAAGCTTTAAATAGGATTCGTCTGTTACGGTTCCGTTTTTATGGCGTTTATCATCTTATCCCAAATGGATGCCATTTTATAAATAGGCGTAAAAATATTATTATGACCATTCACCATTCTCTATTTTTCTGATGGTTTTCGTACGACGCGAGCGAATAACGCGTGACTTGACTCGTATGGATAAGGCTGTCCTGTTCACGAGCATGATTTACAGCTAGTTCATTCAAATTTAAAGAGTCATGGAAATGAATAACATCTTAGATCACAGATCAATCATGCTCGTGTTTCACTTGACGTTATTACATTCGCACTGATAACCAGCCGTGGTACTAGCGAATTCTGACATGCTAAATAGCTTCTTGTGCGATGTACTGGAAAGGAGATTAAAATTAAAAGTTCGAAGGAGGAAATACGCTGCAGTCATTTGCAGTGCAGTGTGCAATTTGCAAACACTAAATCGCAGGGATTTTTGATATTTTATTGCTTCCAAGAAGCTGTTATCGCGCAATAACAAATAGCAACCTTCTTCTAATAGCCGCAGCGGTGTTTTTGTTGACCTGTTTTCTAATTCGGTCAAAACAAGGCGTAGTGCATATGGGCATAGTGCTTTACATTACGCCTGATACACGATGCAAAAATTTAATTCCAATTTTTAATTGTAAGACCGTCGAAATCAAATCGATTCCACGACATTCGGTCATTTTAAATTTCAAAGCCTTCCGTTTGTGCAGGGCAGGATACATATGTCGGTAGTATCGAACAAATTTGGCCACCATACGACTTGAATTCAGTCCTGCCTGATAATGATGGTAGTAGTGGAAGCAGTACGCTCTTTTGACACATTCTTCGAGTTAACTTTCGGTTTCGGTAACCAGTTTTTCTGTATATCGGAAACGTTATTCGCTTCGTAGCACACGCAAAAGCATTTAGTTTTTATGGCATGGCGCAAACTAATCTGTAAACCATTTCGATGAAAGCTGCAATTAGAATGGTCGCGTTCGTGCTTCAATTTAACAAATACCGCCTCTTCAGAAGCGCCTAAATGTTTACAGCATTTCTCAGCTTGGTTTTATTTGTAAAGTAAGAAATGCTCAACTGAATTGAAATACTAATTAACCTTAGTATCTTTAGCGTGAAAAACGATTAAAGACCCTAACCTTGAACAAGATGAAAGCTGACAATACCAAAAATTTCTAATGGTACCTGACCTCACGTTCACGCTGTTGACCTACTCCCACGTTTTGAACGAAGGGATGTTTTACTTTACGCGTAAAGATCTAATCGGGCAATTTAAACTTGACGAGTGACGAGTGTTCCTTGAATCCGCTAAATTTATGACCGAAATTGACCTCACGTTTCTGTCTGATTTATGGCGCATTCGCAATTACTATACCTCAGTTCGCATTATGTTATCTAAATATTCAAGAGCACAATAAAACAACAATTATCGCTTCGAAACAACCTTTAATTATTCGGCGCCTATATTTCACTAAAGTATCTGTGCATACAATATATACGTATGTAGGATAATTCATACCAACTACACCCAAACCCATCTTACTTGCTTAAGACAAATACTAATCATCTTGAACCACGACTCTTGTAATCCTGAAAATAATTTGATTAAATTAGCTTAGTAGTAAACTTTACAATTTTAGCAAGTAATCAAATAATACATTAAAAATTAAAACAAATCCAACCTAAGCCCTTTCGAAACTAAAGCCAAGGTGCTACCTAATAACTTGGAGGCTATCTACATTGAAACATAACTGGGCCTAACTGTCAAAAACATTGTTACTTTGGATGAACCAAACAGAAATATAGGATTCGCGCAGTTATCCAATCAGAGCCTCATCCATCAAATCATCGTCAATTATGGTATACGGTGACGCATGAGCCGAATGAGGGGATGGGACAACGACAAGCGGTGACCGAAGCAACGCTGGAGAGGCGGGTTGTGGTGACGGAGAATGCACAATGTGTACCGATACAATCGGAAGTGCAGAAGCCACAGGGCTAGGGACAGCTACAATTGGGTCAACCGGTGGCGCTGGAGGCGGTGGCATTATTGTAGCTGGCGCTTCCTTCTCTTCCTCCAGAATAACTACTTCCGGTTCCTTCGGCTCGCTCACCGACAGGTCACAAGGCTCTTCCGGTGGCTCATCTACTTCCATGATGAGAGCATCTGGATCCGGGCTCTTGTCCGGAGATTGAATCTGCGGAATCTCCGGTCTGGGACTCGGTGCGATCGGAACAACGTTGAGTGGCGTTGTGGGGATCGTAGGTGTCTCAGCTTCTTCTACGCTCATTTGTTGATCTGGAGACTCTGGAGAAATGAAATCCGGAGCGGTCAAGACTGGAGCTGGCGGGGATACTTCCTCAACCGGAATTAAAACTTGAGCTGAGAGAACCGGTGGTTCGTCTTTCTCAGACTCGTCAGACAGCGAAGTAGCTGCGATGCTTAGAGTAGGCGGATCATTTACAGAGTCCTCACCGTCATCCTTGATTTCCTTGGGCACTGGAGCCTGTGGGGGCGACTCTTCGGTCTTATCTTTTGGTGGTGGTTCAGTAGCTACCACATTTCTGTTTTTCTTCGGGATCTGGAATTTGGTATCGAATTTCGGACCGTCAAAGACACCAGATTCAAGGCTCCGATACAGCTCCAGGCATGAATAATTTCTTGGTCAAATCTATTTCTTCTGTGGGATTCGGGCTTCCCTTTGGATTCTTCATGGAGAGAGCTGTAAGGGGTGGAACGATCTTCTTCGTCACCAGTTTCGGCGACTTGAGTCCACTTGGTGAAATTCCTCTTTTTATTGGTACCAGTCCAAGACCCTTCTTTTCTTTGGACGGTGTCTTCGTCTTGTTAATTGTCAGTTTCAAGCCGCTCTGCCCTTGGCCTTGCTTGATCATATACTCGGGGTTGAGCATTCCTGGCATCCCGGCATTCTTCTTCGCAAGTTCTGATGTAACTGCTGAAGCCACTTTAAGAAAGTCTAGTTTACTCAGATCTTTCTTGGGTTCCAATTCTACTGTTGAATGTTGCTGAGACTTGAGTTTGTCGATGACAGCTAGTAGTCCACCTTTCTTTCCAGCTCCACCGCCCCCGGAAAGGAACGGCGACATTGATGGTTTGGGCTTTACATCTAGTTTTTGTTCTGGTTTCGCAGATGGGTTTGATGTTACTGGTTCTGTCTTTACTTGCACAGTAGTTTCTGGTTTCACTCCTGGGCCACCTGGAGAAAACGTTTTCACGATCTTCGCCTGGCTTGACAATGGACCAGGCTTTGGAAGTTTGGGCTTGTTCATTGACATTTCCGGGTATTTGGGCAACGCGGAGACGGAAACTGATACAGACTTGAGTGTGGATACACTTGGTTTACCCAGGCTGCTGCTCAGTGTCTTTGCTATTGAAGTTGCGGGATTTGGTAGAGTAGGGCGGGGCTTCTTGATTTGCATTGATTTGGGTCTCATTGATGACATGTTTTTCGCATTTGCATCAGCTTCCAATTTACGCTTTCGCTCTTTCTTTTCTAACAACTTCCGTTTTAACTCTGCCTCATCAACTTTCTTGTCCATTTTCTCCTGCTGAGATGTTTGCGGAGGTTGTTTGGGCATGATAGGAGTGACGGTGATGGAATTCGGAATTGACACGGGATTTGGCAACGGGATGATTTCGATTCCAGGTCGCATTGCAGCAAGAAGAGAGTTTACTGTTGATGTCGTTCCCGTTACTGGCGTAATGCTCAAGCTAGGAGTAATCTTATAATTGTTATCCAAAGGATCAAATGAGAGGCTTCCGTGATGCCCATGACCCATGGCAGACGAGTCCAGAGACATAGAACGCTTCACACCTTCTCGAATCACTGCCTTCTTACTGGCTGGCACTGGGAATTTACCCACTTCAATCTCAAGTTCTGGCCCGGGTGTTGTCATGCTCTCCACCTCCTGCAATTGAGCTGACCCAAAATTCATCTTGTTAGGGGTGAATTTCTCAGTTGGCGTTGTTACAGGTGTTATATCAATATTCCAACGCGGATCAGGGTGCTCAAGTCCTAGTTCTGTCATCAAAAGGTTTATTGCAGTGTTGGATGTGGGTGTTTGCGGGGTAGGAGGAGTAGGAACGCCTAAATCTGAAAACTCTGAACTTAGTCTTCGGATTGGGCTTTTCGGTGGCATGCTCTTTGGCGATGGCGACGGAGAAGGTCGCGGCATGTTAAAATTTGAACCATTCCCTAAGGATAAGATCGACAGATACCCATGTTATTATTATATATTATTGCATATCGATTGCAATTGGAATACTCATTATTTTAAGACTCTAATTTACCTGCACTGAGATTATCATCGCTCGTTCCCTTCCTCTTTTTCCGTTTACCGCGTTGGCCAACCTGATCCAGCAAACTCATTAGCATTGATGAAGTAGCCTTTCCTTGCATCTGCGATGCTGCCATCATTTGCAAAGCCATATTCGGTGTCAAATTCTGCAAATTTAATCCACTCATATTCTGCTGAAAATTGGATAGCGATGAGAACAGTGGATTATTCATGTAAGTAGATATCATGTCCATGGGCTGCGGCGGTTGTTGAGAAGGAAATGGATTTGTTGCATTTATGGGAGATATGGTAAATGATGAATTTTGTGACACACGAGGTTTGTTTAAGTTCATGTTCATGACTATGCCAGGGAGTTGTTGTGTCGGTCCATGTGACTGTTGTTGATTTTGTAGTCTTTCAGATTCTGCACCACAAGATACGTCCGGCGTTTGCTGGAATGATGAGTCACCACCAAATGACGAGGCATTGACGCGAATATGATCCTGATTTGATGGTTCAGTTTTAACTTTCATTGTTCTCCAACGCCGGATTACGGCACGTAAAGTGACGGGAATTGACATCGTTCTGAGAAATACAACGACAACATTGAGCTTTGATCTTTTGTACTTAAATGACCGTATTCGCTCAAATTCTTAGCTTTTCAACTTACCTGTGAACCACTTTGCATGCATATTCCTCCAAGGTAGGAATAATATCCGCCGCATTAGCAATAGCATGGAGACGGCATTGAGGGTGTGAGACATCTCTGAGATCGAACTCTAGCGTCACAAGCGAGTCTTCCAAAGGATGCTGGAACGAAACAGTCAAATTCTGGTGCGACAGAGCATTTACTTCGAACACAATGCAAGTTGTGTCTGCTGGACAAATAAAAATTAAAATGAGATGAGTTTCCTAATTTGTATTGAAATATTTAGTACCGCTGCCCAGATTTTTCAAGAACCAAATTCGTGAGAGTACTTTGCTTACCTGGTTTAGTACCAACCCGAACACAGCTCCCTACAAGAGTATTGAATGTGAGCTGCTGACGAAGAGTAGCTATCACTTGAGGCAGCTGTGATGCCAGAGTAAATGATATTGTGGACACCATTATCCCTTCCAGTTGTGAGGTTTCTGTCATGTAATAGCAGTGGGCTTGATCTGGGAGATCCTGTAATTACGCCGATTTAATTTGCAATAAGCCTTATTCTATATTCTAACCTTGGTCATTGGCCAAAATTGCTGAAATGAAAATGATACTTTTGCTTCTTTCTTACCACAAAGAGCCCTTTGCCATTCTCGCAATTAAGACTTCCATTCGAAACGTGTTTTGTGACTAAATTTAGGATTGGTTGCGGGTCGCTAAAATCGAAACAGTGAATTCCAGTTGTAGTTTGAATCGCTTGGAGTAACTCCTTGCACATTGGGATTCCTTTTGCTAGATTTACGGTGAAGCAGGCTGGAAGAGCAGTACTATTGGTAGCGTTCAGGGTGCCATACCGAGGAATGCTGTCAAATATCAGGGATGAAAATTATTAATGTGCGTCATGGTCATGAGTATAGAAATAGAATATGCTTGATTTCGCATCTAGACTAGTGGGGATTCAATTTACCTCTTTCCATCGGGTGTTCTACCAATGGTAACAGTGGTATTCATCTGCAGCTTATGAGAATTATAAGCTTGAACTGAGACAGTTGCGGCCACCCCTAATTTCTTCTCAAGTATAGTCTCAACGTCAGCCTGAACAATTCCTTTTGTGTTCAAATCCAGGAACTCATAAGGAGTAATATAAAACACAAGTTTCACTGGATGACCTCCTCTGCGAGGTTGCAGGAGTCCAATGAGAGATTTCATGACGACCGTCTCTCCATCGGTAATATGAGAATAGGTGCTGGCCATTGATGCTAAGTCCGTTTCCAGAGCTTGAAGTGCTATGAAAACTTTACTCTTTGTCTTCTTGTCTGCGTTTAGCTGGTAGATTGAGACGAGGCCCTCCAGATGTGCTGCATAGTCTTTAAAATCATGCCGCCGGAGAGACTGGACAATTTCAGGACAGCTCTGTGGAGGTTATTCAAATCGGTATCTTTAGTAGGCAATTATAAATAAGAAACTTAAGCAATCCTAGTGTCAAATCACAAATGTATTAGATCGTCCAAGTTTCGCACCTGCTGCTCAGCCTTTCCGTCATGCTGTATCTTGACTTCTTGAACAACTCCTTGAGGATCAATTACCAATTCCAGGTAGAACATGTCTGATGAAATGAACCACTCATTTCCACTAGAGCCAGTAGTGAATCGAAGTCCTTGTTGTCGGGATACCATTTCTAATCTCTCAATCATGCTCTGAAGTGATGTAACCTTGATTGATTGCTGGAGGACATCCAGGGATTTCTGTAGCTCAGCTTTTGCATCTTGGTCAATGACGAGACGACGTTCCTGTGATAAAACAAGTCAAAATTAGTAAGTTAAAAATATGGGTATGTCTCAAATTCAATGCTTAACACCATAACTACATAAAAGGGACAAAAAATCGGAATAAGCCATAAGCCATAAGCTGAGTTTGAATTAAGTCAATTTGAAATTACCATAAGCAAATTCCGGAGATTCCTAGCCGTGTCAGCGAGAGAATTAGCCTTAGATCGAGTCCTTCGGAGCTTTTCCATGAGAAGGTCAAGTTTCCATGAGGGGATTTTATCATCGGACGAGGTCATTGATGTCATTCCTCCATTCTGCCTTTGCTGTCCTACTTCCGATGCGCTGGGATGGTTTTCTCCGTTTCCAATCGGCTCGTCGACCTCCATCGCTGACATTGTGGAGTCGCGTACACCCAATCAGCTGTGTAACTTGACAAAAAGACGCAGCAGTTGGTAATTTAATACTTGGGGACAGTATTCAGTATTTTATTTTGATCTGACCTATTATCGACCGACGACGACCAACGACCGCTTGCTTGAAGAATATTGAATGTCAAAATGAAAGCCTATGCTGTATGCATAGCATGCATATTGAATTGGATATAGCTTTGAAAGTCTATAGGCGGAGCCGCCTGCGCCTGGCGGCGAATGGCTTTTTTTTTATAAAACAGGACTTTTCCCAGGAGGCCCAAAGAGCGGTAATTTTCAGATATTTTCCAATTTTTCTGAGCTGCATTCGAAATTCTTCGGCGGCATTTTATTTCCAACTTCTACTTTTTCGAATCCCGCAAGGTCAGAGGTTAATCAAGCGAAGTTACCGTGTTGGGATGTCCTCGCCCGAGCCTGAGGAATCTGCTTCGAAGCGGAAGGCTGCTAAAAGTGACGACGAAGAGAGTGACGATGAATTAATTGGGCCGCAGCCTGTAGCACCGGATGCTCAACCGGCAAAGCGTCGTAAAGGTTCGAAATCTTTGAAACAGTAGTCCATTTTTAAACTTTGTAACAATAATGAGTATTTTCTATATAATTTTGTTTGTATTAACCTTCGTTTAGTGCTTGAACATGAAGCCGTTTACATCGAAAACCTGCCGGATGCAGATTACTACGAAATAAGCTACATGCATCGAGAACCTGTGGCACATATTGTTGTCACCAAGTAAGATTAGCTGAGATTTTATAATTAATTTGAAACATTGCGTATTTCCAGTGAATATGGATAATCATATGATGTATATATTTACTTGATTTTTAGAACCGACTTCGTTATAACAGCGAGTACTGACGGTCATGTAAAATTCTGGAAGAAGCAAGAGTTAGGAATTGAATTCGTCAAACATTTTCGAAGTCATTTGGGAAATATTCAAGCGATGTGTGTTAATCCGATGGGAACTTACCTTGCAACTATTTCCAATGACAAGAGTATCAAAGTTTTTGATGTCGTCAATTTCGGTGAGATAAAGAAAATTCAGGCTATCTGGAGCTCTATTATACTTCATGTTTTACTGACATTTACTATTTTGAATTCGCAGACATGATTAATATGATGAAACTGGACTACGTGCCACAAACGTGTGAATGGATACATCGGTCTGGAGACCCAGTTGCAGCTTTGGCTGTGTAAGTGGTCGATTATGTACCTAATTATGATTGTAAACCAACCAGGTGTTCCAAACACGACGTTCATCCCTAATATCGAAATTCTATAATTTTGTAGAGCTGATGCCGATTCCAACAAAATCTATATCTACAATGGACAGCAAGCAACCAGTGAACCATTGAAAGTCTTAGAGAATATTCATAGAAGTCCAGTGATCATCATAAAGTACAACCCTGTCTTGGATATCGTTATCTCGGTTGATACCCAAGGAATGATTGAATATTGGACTGGACCAAGAACAGACTTTGACTTTCCGAAGAATGCTGGGTTTGATTCTAAACTGGATACGGATCTGTTTGAGTTCGTCCAGAATAAACTCACGTTGTATAATTTAACAATTTCACCGAATGGGCAGTATTTTGCAACGCTGACATCTGACAGGAGAGTAAGTTTCACAATAAATGTTCTTCTTTGATTTAGCCAATCTCAAGTTGTTCTTTCAATTACTTATTCCTTTTCTAATTTCTTTCAGGTCTGCCTTTTCAAATTCGCAACTGGAAAGCTGATTCGTGTATTTGATGAAAGCTTGAGCAACATACTAGAACTGCAAGGCAAAAAGCAGCTCATTCCAAACATGGAATTCGGTCGTAGAATGGCTGTGGAAAGAGAACTCGAAAAATCGGAGAACATCAAGACTTCGAACATGATTTTTGACGAAAGCTCGAACTTCCTTCTCTACCCAACTGTGATTGGAATCAAGGTTGTCAATATTGTTACTAACCGGATGGTAAAGCTCATTGGAAAACCAGAGAACCTGCGATTCCTCCAGTTGGCGCTCTTCCAAGGAAAAGCCCGGAAATCAACGGCAGCACCCACTCTGGAATTAGAAGCGGCCGATAACCCGACACTGGATTCTTTAGAAGCTGACCCTACACTATTTTGCACGGCATTCAAGAAGAACCGATTCTACATGTTCACGAGAAGAGATGCAGATGATCCGAAAAGCTCGGAATCGGATCGGGACGTCTTCAATGAAAAACCTACGAAGGAGGATATTATTTCTGCTACAGATACCACAAGTAAGACAAGACTTACGAACGTGTATTTTAGGCCGTTGTACGAATAATTGTTATCAATCTTAATCTTACTCTGTACAGTTGGTCAAAAGATATACGAGAACGCGGTTATTCACACCACCAAAGGTGATGTGCACGTGAAGATCTTCGGCAAGGAATGTCCGAAAACTGCAGAGAATTTCTGTGTCCATGCAAAGAACGGTTATTACAATGGTCATATTTTTCATCGTGTTATCAAGGGCTTCATGATTCAGACTGGAGACCCAACAGGTAAAATTCAGTTGAAATATATGCTCCGCTAAATTGCGTGCATTTACGGTCGTTTAAATAATTTTCAATTATTACTTTTTACCAGGTATCGGTACCGGGGGTGAGAGCATCTGGGGTGGAGAATTTGAAGACGAGTTTCATCCTAATTTGAGACATGATCGGCCGTACACACTTAGCATGGCCAATGCTGGTCCTAATACCAATGGGTCACAGTTCTTTATTACTTTAACTCCAGACGGTAATTCAAGAAAATTAATATAATTTAAAATACCGAGATGTAGCAAATACATATTGCTCATAATAATACGTTTGCGCATTTCTTTTTCTATTTTAGCCTTGGTTGGACAATAAGCACACCGTGTTTGGCCGAGTGACGCGTGGAATGGAAACCTGCCAATCAATTTCATTGGTGAAGACGAGTCCGAAGACAGACAAACCGTACGATGATGTTTCTATCATTAATATTACTCTCAGATAGAAAGTTTAGTTTTAAAAAAATTAATTTTGTCCAACAAGAATACAATTAAAAAGCCAAGACTTCATCAATGCTAGATTATTTTAGTATTGTGTATGTTTCCATTACATTATCTAATTTATGACGTTTTATGCTCAAATGCGTTGTTATAAAACTCAATGTAGAATTTGAGAACAAATATATTTAATTTTTATTAATCTCGGCGTTGTGCGTTACGTACTCAAGAAATTCGGTTTGATTTTATGTTATTCTGCACTTTTCCACTAAAATCTTTAAGCCAAGCAGCAGCATTAGATTTCTTTCCGAATTCGCAGTTGCGATTAGGCGCAAATATATAGTCGGACTTTACTCGCAGAATATGTAGTTAAAGTAAAACTAGTCAAAAGAAAAATGCATTGACCCAATGTATTTACTTCTTATTGCACCGATAAGATTAAAAAAAATGGCGTTTCGCTTAACCCATGGAAAATGCCATAGAATTCCACGCAAACTTCCTCTTAACACATAAGATTGTGGAGAGGTCTATACCCAATTCAATATAACGGGATTCTGTCAAAAAAATCCCGAAACTTCAGGCCAATGATTTCCGGTCCCAAGTTCGTCTTTGTAAGACGTTTATCATCTCCAGCTTCCGTTGGGAAAGTGAAAAGATTAGAGATGACATTGTTTTTCAATTATTTTTTTCTTGGAATGAGAGAGATGCTTCTGCTCTTGGACAAATCTTACTATATGCACCATTCATCTCATTCACAAAGTTCTGGCCTAATTGGACGCAGACGAAAATTACCCATTACAAGGTCCTAATTTTTCTGCGGTCTTACTAATATTAATCTCATATCAAATCAAAATGCTCAATTCAATCCAATCTTCTATTTTCGCTGTGATAATTGTCTTGTTAGCCCTGAATCAGTGTTGTGGATTTGATTTTGCAAATCAGTCTCCAGGAGGCGAGGCGGAATTAGGCCCAGATTACGACGCGGATGGTGACAATAGTAACAGTAACACGAATGTTGGCTGGGTAATTCCGGCTCAAGCTCCAAAAGGTAGACAGCGACTCATTAATCAGTTAAATGAACAGCGTGGTTATCCAAGACTGGACAATCGACAAAGATTTGATGAGATTGCAAGGCCCAAAGCAAGGTGTGATCGAAGAATTCGCGTGATCAACGGAGCTACCCGGATTCGGGATAAAGGAGCACTTGTGCGATTCCAGTGTTCGTACGGATTTCAGTAAGCCTCTGTTTTGAAATGATTGGAAATTGGAATTCGCATAAGATTACAATTATATGTGTTAATCATTTCGCATGTCGATTTCAGTATGCTTGGCGTCGCCCTGGCTGTTTGTTTGAAGGGGAAATGGTCGGATCCTCCGCCAATTTGTGTTCGTAAGTTCTTTAGTGCCTTATTGTCCTAAAATCTCTGATATTGGGATTCATTTGCTTCGAGTTTAGTTTAAAGCATAAGATTACAATTATATGTGTTAATCATTTCGCATGTCGATTTCAGTATGCTTGGCGTCGCCCTGGCTGTTTGTTTGAAGGGGAAATGGTCGGATCCACCACCGATTTGTGTTCGTAAGTTCTTTAGTGCCTTATTGTCCTAAAATCTCTGATATTGGGATTCATTTGTTTCGAGTTTAGTTTAATTGTGACTTTAATGCGTGTCATTAGGTGACGGCTGTAGAACGCTACCAATTCCGGTTCAAGGAAATTTACGCTTGCTATATGGCGGAGGTGTGGCTATGTTTACCTGTAATTACGGCCATTATCTGGAAGGGGAACGCGTTCTCACTTGTGACGGAACTAGGTGGAATGGAACTGCTCCAGAATGCATACGGTAATTTTAATTTTAAAATTCAAAATTCTTGGCCAAGCTTACTGAAATTTTGTTTTCAATCCGGAAATTTAATTCACAAAATTTTGTGTATTAATTACAGAAATTCCGCCGGTGACGCTATCACCTCCTTCAACAACCTTCCCTACAATCCCGCTTGAAATGGCATCGCCGGATCCGGAGCCAGAAGCTGAAAATAAAACGGCATCCGTTTTACTTCCTGACCAAAGCTCCAGTACAAATACTGATTCACAGTCAAGTACATTTGAGCCAGATTCCGACACAACCATGAAATCAACATCGACGCAAGTGGAAAGCGGAATTCGGGTACCAACCTCTACAATGGCTAATGAACACGAAGACTGAGACGGCGACGGATTCCTCAT
This sequence comes from Ceratophysella communis, assembly GCA_009869905.1. Taxonomy (NCBI): domain Eukaryota; kingdom Metazoa; phylum Arthropoda; class Collembola; order Poduromorpha; family Hypogastruridae; genus Ceratophysella; species Ceratophysella communis. The sequence continues at coordinate 22,097 of VNWX01000283.1, forward strand.
CCGGGACGCCATTACTGGAACCTGATCGAAATATCGGAACTGAGCACACGGAAGCCTTACCAGAAATCTTGGCGACCACAGGAAAATATATTCCGGTTGCAAATACTACCGAGCGAATTTCAACGACAACGGAAACGCTAACTACGACAACGACTTCAACGCCAATCGTCATAACGGAGGACGTACCAGTGCAAATTCCAACCACACAAAATTGGCTATCACTGGACGTCATTACCGAGAGTGCAACTGTACCGGATATACTACTATCGACACCGACCAGCAGAATTTCAACTACGACCATCGTGGCCATGACACAGCCGACGACAAGTACAAGCACTACTCCGCTAACAACTACTACTGTTGCAGCATCCACATCGACATCGACTCTTCCAACTACTACTATGCCTGCAACGGAAACTACAGCACTCAGTACTTTATCATCCACAACTTATCGGCCCTTCGTACCGAAATTACCGAAGAAACCCACCCAAATTCCAACAAAGAATCCGAAATCTTACTTTTATCCCAAAAAACAAGGCGAGACCAGAGAACAATCATCTCGTAATCTTGACACTGAAAACGAAACTAGGAAAGAATTGATTTCAATCGCGCCTTCAAAACTGGACGATGGTCACCACATCAATCCTGAACATTACAACTTTGCTCATTTACTCATTATCGTAGGAACAGTATTGGTCACCATTGGGTCGGTTTCGATTCTGGGTGCTGTGCTCATGCATTGCTGGAGAAAAAACAAGGGTATTGCAAGAGCTCGATCACACGACTTGGACGGACGCACTTTATCATACAATGAAGGCAATGATGAAGTTGTGTGGTTAGACAGCCGTGAACATGGTGGGCTTTGAATCGAATTTATAAATCATAAATTAAGACAACTACTATTTTAAAACATATTTACATGTAATAATATTATATTTTATTGTCAAGTGATGACAACAATTAACAATTTAATATAATGTACTAAATGCATAAATTCTCTTGCATTAAATCTTTTTAGATAATCTAAGCAATTGGAGCACTTTTATACAAAACTTTTTGGTATTCATAACTGAAAGTCAAAGTGTTTAAACCATTACCCAAAGTCAAAGTAAGAAATCTGAAACGAAATATGAAGGAACCAAAAGCAGCCGGAATTCGATGAAACTTTTGGTGGTGGTGAGGTGAAGCGGTAATTGAATCGAGAACGTCATTTCATGGGTTAGGTCTGGTCGACGTCAAAACAGTTTATACCTTCAACAGTTATTAACGCCGCCCACGTCCACCACGACGCCCACCGCGTCCGCGACCACCACGTCGACCTCCTCGTCCCCGCCCACGACCGCCACCACGACCTCGTCCCTGCCCGTCATCCCCGCGAAAGCGCTTAGACTTATTCCGGTCATCCTTGATCTTGTCTTGGTAAGATGTCTCAAATTCCGCATCTGGTACTTCTACTTTGATGTTCACGTTTTCTTCTACGGTAATCTGTCCATCCTTCAAAAGATCAAAAGCTATCCTGAGCGGCTCCATCACGACTCAATCGAAGAACTCCCTCGGTGTCACCCTTCTGGAAATCCACGAATGCAACCTGCGACAAGATTATGATTACATTAAGTTTTGACTTGAAAATATAAATTCATCTGCTCAGCTGCCACATGTTGAATCTGCATTTACCTTGAACTTTTCAGTGTCCGTAACAGCATACCATTTCTCTTTGATAACTTCACGGGTATAGCCATTTGGAATACCCGAAAGTTTAATCAGGACGCCTTTCGGACGTTCTTCCTCTGCTTCGTCCTCGGACTCAGCTTCAGCTTCCGCCTTCTCAACCGGGACCTCGGCCTTGCGCTTTTTGGCATTCCGGGACTCAACACGAGCCTCCCATTCCTTGTTTTTCATGGTCTTGTAGTCAGTTTGAATCATTTTGAGGAGCTAAAACAAAATAGCAACAAGTTATTAATTGGTTGTAACGGTTTAAATTTTTAGACCAGATTCAGTTACACGAGCAAAATACGGGGGAAATGCTGCGTTGAAATTACCGTAGCACCGCCATAAGTAGTAATAGCATCCATCGCAGCTTTGGCAAGTTCCGGTGTCTTGAAGACAACAAAAATGGAGCCCTTGAATTTCTTTACATATGCAACTTTATCTTCACCGGCAGTGTAAGTTTTCTTCTCTGGTTCAGCTACATTTCCATTCTCAGCTTTAACATCAGACTCCTCCTTTTTCTCAGGAGTTTCGTCTTTGACTGGAGCCGGCTTTTTTGAGTCTTCAAGATCTGCTAACAGAATCTTCTCCTTGTAGTGTCTCATGATAACTGCTTCAAAGCCTTCGTACTGTTTGAAATGATCTAAAATAGGATTAAAATGAGCATATGAGATTTATTACAAAAACAACATCGCAGCACAAGCAAGTGTGAATGTTGTACCAATAAGCGTGTCCAGCTTCGTCTCTGTTTTGTGGAATCCTTTCAAGTATACCGTTCTGGAATCTGGGTTTCCTTCCGGAAGTGGTATATCCAAGCAACGACGAACGTTCTTAGATTTCCTCATCAAGCTCAACTAGAACTGAAGTTTTGAGAGCCTCAACAATTTTACTGACTCTATTGTCTTCAGGTATCCTGCAAAATACATAAGGAAAGAAAGAAATGTTTGTCAGTTAGCTAAATAAATAAGAAAACAACGGTCATTGCGATATTATTTTCTTAATACTACAAAATGTAACTGCTAACAGTTGATTGTGTATTCCCTTACATATCCAAGATGCTATTGAGTTTGTTGAATTTAAGGAGCATGTTCACGGGAAACCAGCCATTATTTTTCGCGGATTCCAGCTTGATGAACTTGTCATGTGGCAGATTGACATCTCCGAAATAGTACTGAAATGATAAATAAATAACCGATACATTAGTTGATGTTGATTCTGGTAATGCTATTAATTACCAATTATTATATATTATGGTGCCTTAAACGGGAAGGTCGCCGGTAACCAGAATACAAAATAATTAACCTACTCCGGGAGTAGGTTAATTATTTTACCGGCATGGCATGCGGCATCACCGGCATTAGATTTTTGGATTCACTACAGTTATACT